>JBBPNM010000062.1:0-18520 GCA_038090895.1 Boletus bicoloroides
CAGAGATGCGAGTTGGGGCTGGGCTAGCGTTCATTCATACCCGAGTCACGTGAGCCATGCAGGTGGGTAATAAGGTTTCTCCTCCATCCGCATGTCTTTCCCTCCCACCACTTCAAACAGATGGTCTCTGGTTCAAATCCAGCGCTGGAGCGTCGTTTCAACACCAACTTATTCGCATCGCCTGGGAATGCCTTGTGCGATCGTACAGATGGTAAACACGATGGGAGGGATGTGGCACGTCGGAGCGAAACGCATGTATGCGATGGAATAGGGTTCGTGAAGCTCGTTTCGCGGAGGAGTCGATATGCAGCTCGATCGCATCTACGCTCAGGAACGTCCGCCAACGCGGGTGCCCCCTGGTGGTGGGCGAAGCACTACATAGCACACGTGGACGCAAACCGAAGTGTGGGAACCCTCCGGGGTATGACGAATCCCCCGAAGCTCGTCTGCGTTAACACTCAGCAACCAAGACAAACTCGATCATGACCCCCGAAGGATCGGATCCATCGGAAGAACATGTCATCACAAATATCTTTAGCTTCGTACCGCCATTCTTCAAATTCCCAATAGCCGGCCGATGGTATCAGCGAGACTTTTGAAACAAGTTTGTCCTTCCGATGCGTTGCTTTTGGCGACGAAGACGGAACGATCATTCACGGTTCAGTTCCTTGGCGGAAAGCAGTGTACCTGTACCCACAGAGATAGATTTTCATTCCAAGAGGTACGACTCATTTCCTCCTTTTCCACGTTCGTAGACCGCATGGGACGGAAAACTGAAAGCAGGAGTTCGCGCCGCGCTTGGGTGCAAAGCTCGTGTCTGAAAGAAAGCTGTGTCGCCAACATGCCCTAGGCCTCCGAACCACAACCAAATCTCCATCAGGTCTATTCTTCTTCAAGGAGTCAGTCACATATGCCTACCACTATGTACATCATCAGATACATACCCAGCCATTATAGTACGATGTATACTGGACTATTACTAGTACGGTGCGGCCGGTATCCAAGAAATCTAGACACCAATGGAAGTCAAAGGTAAACACGACGGTTGACTTGTAGAGAGGGTCTCATTTGATGAACTACATCAAGCTCATGGGACTTCAAACAGACCAGTCAGCATCCGAAAATGTCACCACCTCGGTAGTCTTCCAAACTCCCTAGCATGGCAGTTGGCACGGCATCTGATAAGCTCATGATCCATATACCAGTTCGAACTGTGAAAACCCACCTGCTGTGCGGAATCGACCAACTTCACCACTCCACGTTGTTCGGCGGTCTTGGCCCTTTCAGGCAGCTCGATCATGTTACCCGTCTCTCCACCCCCAATATACGTTCGTGCATTCAAGTTGGCAAGAAGAGTGTTAAAGTAGAGCGAGCAAAGCGGAAGACCGGGCACAAGGTAGAGTCCGTTCGTCGGGAAGACATGCAGCTAACGTGTTTCGATTAGGATATATTGTAGACGAGTGACGAACGACACGCACTAAGATGATGGTCAAGAGAGCGAACGTGGCCGTCCAGATACCTGTATTCACCGCAAACACGGTGAGGCGTTGTAGTATGTGCGCCGTCCTTGTGGACCCCCATTCATGATCAGATGCATTCCCGAGGCTGTGATAAAAAACGTGCGCGCTGACCTTGTGAATCCAATGGCAGCCCGCTCGCGAACAAGTAAGAATGTCAAGAAAAAAGCGATCAGGATATCCACCCCGGCAGCGAGAGAAAGAGAAAGGGTGAGCAGGGTCTGTCCATAAAATACTGAGGCCTTCGATTCAGAACATAGAACATATTCCTACCATAAATGTACCCTCGCTGAGTACGGCGAGGTCAACAGCCTGTACGCTGCTGGCAAATGGGAAGCATGGGTCAGCAGATCACAGACTGCACAACAGAAACCAACTAACCCATTCTCAGTATACAACGCTTTTCCGACATAAACTGGAATTGTAATCGTCAGCAGTGATTGATGTGAATGAGACCAATGACAGCCTACTGAAACCAAACACTGATATTTAAAAAAACCTGATTAGATTGAGGCCCCAAATATTTATCAAGTCTTACCGACTCGCAAGGTTGCTAGGATAACCTACATTCAAGGTTAAACGAACTGACACTCCTCGTGTGTGCAAATTCCTTACCCATAATAGTGGTGCAACAATGTTCTTCTTGCTGACTGAGTGGCTGTGAATAAATGAAAAAAGGACTTGGAGGTCGAGACGCACGAAGGTAGATCCGATAGACGAAAAAGCCTTCTGCGGGTACCCCGACCGTGGCCTGAACGGTATCAACACTCGTTCCGTGAAGAAAAATGAGTAGGTACCGTGCAGAGTAACTGTAACTATAACTTGTGGGTAGACTTTCCAAAGAAATTACGGACAGAACTTACAACGAGTTCCCTAAGAAGAAAGTCAAAGTGAGACAACTGGGATGCCGGATGAATGACTCAATTATCACTCACGGATTCCCAGTTGGATATGAAGATGATGGCGTCACTAGGCCAGCCATAATGTATTTGTATACTATGTGGAGCACAATATGAGTGAGACTCGAGTGCTGTGCTTGTCGAGGAACGGACCTCCGGAAATGCTCAGAGCTTCATGGATCGTATTGAATGCCCTACCACGAAGCGTCAGGGATTTCGCGAGCCAAAGTAACGTGGGTTTTACCATAAAACAGCTACCTGGAAAGGACGGTACATTATCATACTGGAGTCGTTCATAACTTGACTTACGAATATCTTCGTGCGCATAGGATCATTTTGATAGCTGCAACAGGAATAGGTAAACTGATGGACGAGTACAGAAATGTGGATCTTACTGGACATAATAAAAGAATCTGTCCTGATAGTAAGCATATGCTTTGTTCCATCATCGCAGTACGCGATACTCACGTTTGCATGCATGTGATCCCGTAAAATGCGGTACAAATGATGACTGCAAAGTAAAATGCACCGTATAGCAGTCCGACTGGCGGGAGAGATGGTACCGGGTCAGTTGTTGACATGGCTCGTATCGACCTGCTTCAGTCAGCGGTACCGAAAACGAATCGTGAGCCACGTTGTATATAAACGCTCCCAAGGCTGAGCGCTGAGCACATGGCATGAGGCCTATGTACATGCGATCATCAACTTGCACAGAAAGGCCGGTATGAAATATCATGATGCTGGATGCTATACCTTGCATAGCATCAAGGGATGAAATTGAGATGCTAATGCGTAGTATGCATCACTTTTGCTGACACACTCACGAGGAATCTCCGAGTCGAGCGGCCCGCATCAAAAATCGGTTTTCTGAATGTTCACCGTCTGAATTCCGCTGGCCCTTGTGGTAGTCATGCATCCTGAGTGTTACCGCAAAGACTGACGGAGATATAAAATGAATGATCGATTGTGTTTCAGTTCGTCACATTCATCCATTCAGCCTGATGCTACTGCATAGCATGAACAAACAGCATACTGTGTCGCATAAATCTATCTAATGAGACTGTCAAATTGGTGGTGGGTGAGGAAAATTCGTGACCTACCCAGGGCTTGCACCCCCTGCTTGTGCGCTGTATCGGTACCCTGTGGTGACTTCTCTACTCTCTCCCGCTTGTCGATTACATTCACCTGTGTTGTCTATCCAGATGTGCTTATCAACTGTTGGACATTAGAAAATAGAAGAGGATCGGCTCACAAGGTTCCGTGCCATCTCCGGATCAGAATAGGTCTTTGAGCATCATCATCGACTATGCATCCACCGGTTCTTGCGTCCCCTGTTCGATCCTTGCTACGAGCTCCATCCTCGGGGGGTACATTGTCCTTCCATTACTGCCGCCAACACCGTCAACACACCCACGTGTCTGGGAAATGATCCGAGTCGCTCCAGTTACGTCTCGCGTGTAGCATCTAGCCCAAGCCATGCGGCAGGCGCGCGGTCTGGACGGTCGGACTGCCCACGAAGAGAATGGTAAAGTCTATTTCCAGCTGGAGCAGAGCGGGATCCTTCGAGGATTATACAGGCGTGATGATATACTCCATAACGGACATTTGCGTCTCCAAGGTTTGCGTCGAAGGGCATTCAATCCGTCACAGCGGGGACGAACATGTTTGTCCATTGCAAGACACGCTTTGCACAGCGTCCTAAGCTTGTCATAGTATGAGCGATGCATGCCTCGGCCTTTTCTACAAATCAACTTGTCGACTAACTCACTCGGCCAAACGTAGACTCGGAGCGACACTGCATGGTAGAGGATGGATACGACCGAATCTCGGGCCCCGGCGTCGACAACGTCGATACAATCGCAAAACACCTCGGCGCACGTGGATGTCCATGGAACTTGCGTTCGGGGGCTCACTAGGGCGGTTGGAGGACGCCAAGTTTGACTGAGAAAGCCAAATTCCAAACGGCACCGTGGACAGCAAGTCCGTAGAACCCAAAGGGTGTCGAGGGAGATAAAGTTCAAGGTGGGATGCGGGTAGTGGAGAACGATGCATGGATGTAACGCGGGCCATACGGCCAAGCTGAGCGTTGCCGCGACCTTCATGATACGGAACTGGCAGTGTATTGCAATACGAAATATCGCACCAAAGTCCACCATCTACTGAACTTTTTTTCCTGCTGTCACTGCCAACCCATCTTGCAGAAGCTTGGCCACTCTTACGGTCATATCTAGGGCCATAAACAAAGGAAGCAGAAAAAACGGCAAATAACTTGATAGCAAGAGGAGACGCTGGGACTCCGTGATGGAGTGGACACCTGCCGTAATCGTTTGCGCACTTGTTATCGGCGTGGAGAGTAACATGGTCAAACAAGGCAGAGTAGTCGTCGCCGTGGAGGCCCCGTAAATGAGCATCAAAAGGTATATAGAACGAGAATCTGCAAAATGAATATATGAATGAAAACATGACTAGGTGCTCAGAATTTAGAGATGGATACCTTTCCAAAGTCCTCTCATGCCAAGGATGAATACAGGCACTTGGAAGAATCTGGGTATAGACAGTAAGGTGATGTTCTGGCCTAGAAAGAAGTGTAGTGCTCACATTTCGACAAAGATGAATGTCTTGAACCATACAAAGTCGCTGCTTTGACCCGCGTAACCCATGACGCCACTGATCAGCGGGTCACCGGAGAGCTGGGTATACATTTTTGGAAGCTGGCTGATGAAACTAGGAACGAGACTGGGAGGGTATAATGGTTGACAGTCGAGCAGGAGAGACGCAGGTAAGTGAATCTACAACAAGCGGATTAACCAACAATCTGGGTACGGCTACCAAAGACTCACCAGAAAAAATGTAAAGTAAAGCAGGTCTAACGGACGGGAACTGAGAGGGGTCATGATGGTAGCGGATACAGTCTAAGAACTTGGAACCGAACTACTTATGTGGATTATATAATCAATATGGTCACGTGACTCTTAATAAAGTAGTCAAAGCCAAAGTGAATTGCAAGCAACTGGACGATGGCGACGCTCAGCACTTGCTACAGGCGCGCTCCTCGTTCCCTGCTCCAACCCAGTTCACCCCAGCTGAGAGCCTATGCATCCCCAACTGGCTTCAAGCGCAAGACCGGTATCCGAGACGGCGAAGGAGCACCAGATGGTCCCGGCGACCAGCCGACGGCCAGACGGAGGAGGGACACGGTACGACCATCGTCTCACCGTCCTCTCATTCTGCTGTACAATCAATCTATAGGCTTTTCTTCCGATGCCCACTTCCCAGTTGACCCACCCTCTTTTTCAACCTGACCACCTCAGTCGGCTCACTCTCCAACCCTTCCATCCGGTAAGAAAATTACCAGCCTTGCTCTATTCCCATGCACCTACCCTTACTCCCCGCGTGCCTCTTTGTCTGCTCCGTTTCACTAGGAAACAATCACGCCTGCAGTCATATCTCAAGCACTAAAATTCCCTCACAATGACAAAGACCCCTTCCGGATATTCGGTCTTCCCCGGAATCTACTCGTCGAGGTGAGTTATCGTCATAGACGCGTCTGTTGTCCGCATATACCCAATGTTCAGTTTTTTAGTTCCGAATTCTTTCCGCTCCATGTTCTGTCGTACGCGACGTCACTATAGATATCGTAAATAGACTCGACACCGCCAGTCAGGCCTCGAGTGCCAACCATCGGCTTGTTCTCAGTATGTTGAAAAGTCTCTTACCGTACATCATTTTGACACATTTTCAGCTGGTGCTACGGGATGCGGAAAGAGCGTCTTGTTACTTCAGGCATTGCAGTACTGCCACACACGCGATTGGATTGTCTTCTACTTTCCCCGAGGTGCGTCAACCTAGTCGATCAAAGTTGTTTTCCTTTGTTTATCCTTCTGTAGCTATAAGTCTCGTGAATTCTACAACAACATACGCTTACGACCCCCGTACGCGTCTGTATCAGCAGGCCATTTACGCGTTCCAAACTCTACAACGCTTTTTGACCGTAAACAGCTACCGGCTATATCAATTGAAAACAACGGCGGACGTTGAGCTGGAACGCAGAGCAACAATCCCAGCAGGAACACAGCTTTCCGACCTTGTGAGAGCAGGCATCAAGGAACGAGCCTTGGCGCCAACCATCTTAACGGCTTTGATGGAGGAACTACAGAAGCAAACCGAGTAAGGCCTTCGCTTGCAAGTATATGATCATCTGGTTCTCATACCCATCACAGATTTCCTGTCCTGTTGGCTATCGATGATTTCCAGGCGATATATTGCAAGACCAAGTACCGGGACCCTCACTTCTCCACCATCAAGCCCTACCATCTCTCCATGCCGCGTCTCCTTCTCGATTTTGCAAGTGGAAAACGACAATTCGTACGTTTTTGTTCCTTCATTCCGTTGGTGTGAACGTCGTTGATTGCTGGTTAGACTCGCGGCGCAGTCGTCGGAGCCCTCTCGACGACAAACGTCGAGTTCCAGCTCCCCCTCGAACTCGCCGAGGCACTCGGGATTCCTCCTGTTTCACACGGTGGACCCTACACAAAGCGCTCTTCCACGTTGCAGACCTATACCAAAGGTCTGGAACGCATGGCCGTCCCGGATGCCATGACCGTACAGGAAGCGATGGAAGTCTTTGACCTATGGAGTAAAGACAATGCGATTCCTTCCGGTACGTCCTCGTCCATCTCTCGCTGGGTGAAGGCGATTTATGATATCGATGTGCGTGTAGCACCCACCGACGAGCTGTTCATGTCAAAATATAGCGAGTCGTGTGGAAATGCGAGGGATTTTGTGTGGAAAGGGCTTTTGGCGTCGCTCTCGACATGAACACGGTTTGGTCGTAATAGACTAGCGTAGACTATGATCATTCACGTGACCTAACGCGTCGCGGTGGTTCGTGATTTTTCTGTTGTGATTTCGTCATGTCGCTTCAATTTGGGTTTTCGCCAGAACCACAGCCCATCTGCACGTCGACGCCAGCACCGAGAATGAACAAACGCAAGCTGCCACCCATCGACGACGACAACGACGACGAAATCCTCGACCAGCCAAGGAAGCTCCCCGCCATCGGCACTAATGCAAGCTCCCATCCTCAACCCACCTCACGGCACAAACCTCCTTCCAGACTCACGAGACCAGACCCTCCAAGGCTTACTGTACCGCGTCGCTCCACTCGCGCAACCAGTGCGCCTCCCAAACCCTCCACTGCCCCCATCAGGTCCACGGGGCGCGTCGCTTCTGGTTCCATGCGTACTATGGACACCCTTCGGGATCTTCAATATCAAGTCACGTCCCTTGAAAGTGTCCAGGCCGCCAATGCCCTCCGTATCGCTCAACAAATGGATGCCGAACGCGCCAAGGTGGCAGAGATCCAAGCAGACCACCGCGCTCTTTCCCGTGACCTTGCTTCCACCAGGGAAGCAGAACTAGACAAGCGTCGTCAGCTCGTCGACTCTTCCGAAGAACTCGAAAAACTTCGCCTCAAGCATGAAAAGGAAATATTGGAGTTTGAAATGCAGCTCCAGAAACGTGCCAATGAATTAAGGCAACTTTCAGAGGACCTCCGAGTCGCAAAGGAGGACCTCGACAGAGAACAAGCGAATGCTGCATCCCTCAAGTCCATGGTCTCCAATCAGTCAGCAGCGCAGATAACGCTCAACGCACAGATGAACGCACTTCAGACAGAAAGGAACGCGTTGCAAGCACAACTCGATACCGTAACATCGTCAGCCTCTCAGCAAGACCTCGACCACCAGTCTGCCCTTAGACGAATAGCTTTCCTCGAGCAAGAGGCGAGGGAGTCAGATATGGTTCGCCGGAAGCTGCACAATATGGTCCAGGAACTCAAGGGAAACATTCGCGTTTTTTGTCGCGTCCGGCCAGTCCTCCCTCACGAGCTAGCTTCCCCGCCCGCGGCTGGAACGCGTTCACGCCCAACCGCCAACGGTAGTCCAAATCCAGAGGATCTTGCAAAGGCTCTCGTGGCAGATGTTACGTTTCCTGATAAGAGGGACCACAAGGAAATTGTCCTCACTTCCTCAAGCTCAAGCGCGATGGGTCAGGAACGAAAGGAGATCTATGCATTCACGTTTGATCGTGTAAGGGCTCGTTTCCATTCTAAAACCTATCATTGATAGTCGGATACAGGTGTTCGAGCCCGAGTCTACGCAGCGTGACGTCTTCGAGGAGATCTCACTCCTCGCACAGAGTTGCGTAGATGGATACAATGTTTGTATCTTTGCATATGGCCAGACAGGTTCTGGCAAATCCTTCACTATGGAGGGTGGCTCCGTAAGTTCATTCCGGGTCATACGTCTCCTTCTTCAATAAGTTTCTGTAGACCGAAACGACTGTGGGAATGATACCCCGCGCTGTCAATGAAGTGTTCAGGGCTGCAGATGCACTGAAGAGCAAAGGTTGGGAGTACAGTATGGAGGGTCAGTTCTTGGAAATTGTGAATGTCCCCTGTCTGCGATTCCCCCTCCGCTCGATTGTCACTGACTGGAATATAACACAGTATAACGAGACGATCAATGACTTGCTTGGGAAAGGCGAATTTGACAAGAAGAAGCATGAGATTAAGCATGAGAAGACTGCGACCAGCGTCAGTACGCGAGTGACTGACGTCAATGTGATACCTCTGCACACGCCTTGTGAAGTCTCGTCGCTCCTGCGATTAGCGAATTCGCGGCGCACCGTGGCTGCAACGCTTATGAACGAGCGTTCATCGCGGTCGCATTCAGTCTTTACTCTTCGAATTTCTGGGTACAATGAACACACGGAGGAGCGGTGTGAGGGGAGCCTCAATCTCGTCGACCTAGCAGGAAGCGAACGTTTAAACTCCAGCGGCGCTGCAGGTCACAAGGAGCGTTTGAAGGAGACGCAAAACATCAATCGCAGCCTGAGTGCACTTGGGGACGTCATCGCTGCATTGAGCGAGAAGGGGGAGAAAGGGGAGAAACATATTCCGTACAGGAATTCGAAGGTGGGTCGATCATCCATGCGTGCTCTCTCGCGACTTCCTCTCTTATTTTGATTGGTGATCGTGTGGGGATCTTCGCTAACCTGTGGTTCTGTGCCCCCTTCCTCTCCGATTTTTCCCTGGGTAGCTCACTTACCTTTTGCAACATTCACTGAGCGGGCACTCAAAAACGCTGGTACGTTCGTTGTTTAATCTTGACATCGGTGCCCGATGCTGTGTTGTTCATGACCGCTATTTTGCAAAGATGATCTTGAACCTTTCCCCACTTGCCGCACACCTGAATGAGTCATTGACATCACTGCGGTTCGCGACAAAGGTGAGAATGAATCACGCCACACAGACCTAGTTCGCTCCTCACTCCATACTCGTTTGTAGGTCAACAACACCACCGTTGGTCCGGCCAAGAAGCAGGTCCGCGGTGCGAGCTGAAACAGTCACAGCCATTGCTCGGTGGGTTACATATGATATTGATTGATTGCTATCTCTCCTCGTGCTGGAGGGTCGCACACTATTTGCAATCATGCCATCCGACGACTTCAGGCTCAGGCTCGGGAAGATGCATGTCCCTTGCGCGACTGTATTATGTTACACGAATACAAGGATGCGTCGTGCGTGGTGCAGGGTTTGACGCGATAAGACCCGACCATAAACGTTATGGTCGGCTCGGCAGTTGTGACTCCACTCTTTTCTTGAGAGTTTCACGTCTGACCTCGGCGGACCACTTGAAGAAGTTGCAGCGATATTTGTGGTCTACCTCCTCGCGAGGTCGTTCCCCTTTGCCCTTGTCATAACCAGGTCCAACTGGGCTGCATGTCCGTCGTTTAGGCGACCAGGACGGAAAATGTAAGAATCCGGGAACAAATCAAACTCAGCATCAAACGATAACGCAACAAGGTCCCCGAGGAGGGGGAATAACGTACCGACGACAGATAAAGAACGTTTTCCCCTTATTCGGCCCGGGCTTATTCACGGTGTACTCCTTGGCTGGTTCGCCGTGGATGGTACATTTTGGGGGTTGTATGGGTCCCATGAGCTGCGACCAGGCTGCTTTGCCGCTGGAGGATGATCCACCTGCCATGGAAGACGTTAGTGGTAGCGGGTCCGCTTCCTGCGAGGAGGCGAGGCGGAGTGCAAGCTGATAGTCCGTTTCCAGATAGTCCGTGGCACGATCGCCGTCCGAGGGGAGCAGAGGCGGATCCCCAGACACATTCCATTCTGTCTGCAACGCTGATGGAGGCTGTCGCTGAGATTTGGAGGACGGAAGTGGTAATTGAGAGGATGGTTGGGGTTTAGATTGGGACTCGGACGGTGCAAAGAATGTGGCAAGGGTGCGTTGTCCAGATCCAGATCCGACGTCCGAGCCTGGGCACTTGCCTTTGTCCTTCCTTTGCTTCTTGGTCGGTTTCGATGCGACTACTGTTGGCGGATCCGTCGACGTGCGTTTCAGGGGTGCAATGCGTTTCTGTTCGGGGTCGCCACCGCTCTCCGAGGGAGAAGGCGTGGGGGTTGGCGCTCGGGGAGTAGGTCCGCTCCTGGTCGAGGACGTTAAGAATGGAAGAGAGTCGTAAGTACGAATAAGGTCTGGATCCTCAAGGTCCGGCTGCACAGCATCGGCGAAATAGGGTGCGGTGTCAATGGATAAGATAGCCGGCGCTTGCGATGAGTACGGAGATGGCGATCCCGGCGGTTGCGAATCGTGCGTCGTATCGCTTGCCGTTGGTGCTGCTGTTATCTTTTCCCCCTTTGCGAAAAATGAGGACAATAACGTCTGCTTGCCGGAGAACTCGTCCCAGCGTCGCGCCGCGAGCCGAGGGGGTTCAATTTGAGCCCCGCCTAAGGGCATTACTTCACGGAGAGACAGTTTTTGGCCAGTCGGGGTGGTAATTTCGTCATGAAGATCGATGTATATGGGGCAGTGGTCAGACCCCTTGAGTGAAGGCTGGATATCACCATGTTTGATCCAGGGCAGTATGCCCTTTGTGGCGAGGATGTAATCTACGCGAGTCCCATAATTCGTCTCTCGTGCAGAGATCTTGGTATTCCAGCCTGTGGTATCATCGTGGAAAGAAGTCGCGTCAGAAAAAGGAGATCGATGAAGAAGGCCATGGAGAGAGAGAGGCCAAACGCGCGTCTTACATGTGTACATTCCTTTTCTGCCTGGCCAAAATGAGCGCACCACATCAACCATGCATCCGTTTGGAGTAAGCCAGTTGTGGAACCAAGCTCGCGCGGGGTGATCATGAAACGTCGCCGCGTTGCTGGCGAGATGGCCGTCGCAGTGGTCGAGTGGCGTAGCGCAGATGTTTATGTCACCGACTAAGATAACCTCCCGTCCTTGGTTGACGAGTTTATTGACGCGTTCTTGGAGCATAAAGTGATAGTTCATCTTGAATGGGAGACGGGCATCAGATGTTTCGTTAGGGCAATAAACGTTGATAAGGACGAAAAGACCAAAATCAAGCACGAGGGCTCGGCCTTCGGCATCAAGCGAAACGAGATTGGAAGGTGTATTATCCTGGTCGTCCGGCATCAGTGCCATTTCGTGAGCAGAGGGATATGAATGTGATATGCGTTCGTCCGTCGTAAGCGGTACTTTTGGCTGAATGATCCCTGAGAGACCTTCTTCTGCTTTGAGTGGTGTGACTGTTCGAGTGTCTGTGTACACGGCGACACCACTATAACCGCCTTTGCTGATGGGAAAGGAAAAAAAGGCGTGAAATGGGTCGGGGACGGCGATGTTTCTGTCAAGACTGCCCCGTGAAGACTTCATTTCTATGATGAAGTGGGATGGGCAAGAATGAAAAAAGAAACTTTTCGACGCACCTTGAAAGCATATTATGTCTGCTTGAAGGTGAAGAAGAATGTCGTGAAAGGACTTGAACGTGTTCCATCTAATGTACTCGACATTTAGTGAGACGTGATGACAAGAGACGGACACGCACGCACGGATGGTACTGGGGAAGGGTCCGAATGCCGTTCTACGACAAGACCGCGGTGGTAAGAACAGAATTCGAGCGTTAGGTGAAGACCCACAATGTTCCACGATAGGATACGCATCGAGATGGCGTTCAACTTCAAGTTTTCCTAATCCTCTGTTATGAAACTTTGTACCTTGATAGCTAACCATAATCTTTAGGTTTACTACTACAAGACCACGTTTGACCCGCAATGAGCGTCCATTTCATTTCTCGGGCGTGGCAGCCCTCTAGCCACTGGGTCCTATCAGCATTGGCAGTACAGCCAAGTCCCTGCTTCCTCTCAGCCGCTAGAGTCATTCTACTCCACGAGTAAAGGTCCAGGAGGACTTCTCAGAACTGCGGTCTAAGAAGTCCTCCTTGCACAGCTTCATCTACCTCCCCGGTCCTCCATGTCGTCTGCGATCAGTCAGAGGTATGTATCTTTGGATAAGCGTCTCGCGTCAAGCCTCGTAATCAGCTTACACACCAAGAGTTACCCACATCTTCCGTCACGTACGTTCTCTCTCTATCTCCTTTATCTTTCTCCACCACGTTCAGACATCCCCGTCAATGTTTCAATGAGTGCCGTCCTGGCCGGACTACACCGCTTCCCATCCCCATGAGTCGCGATTTTTTGCTGCTTTTGATTGCGAAGCCGATGGCAGTCTATCATGACCGCTCTCATGGTGTCACGCGCTTCTTAACACGTTGCATCAGCACGTCAGATCCATGCCCAAGTCGTCACTTCACTTTTACGTTGCCACCATTTTGGCCAGCTGTCGACGAGAAAGCCATGGCCCCCTATTGCTTGTCTTTATGTATTCCGCAGACCGGCGTGGAGTATCCTGGACCGAGATAGATTTTAATTAACTATTGGTGAGCATGCCTTCTTTCTAAACTCGGCTTCAGCTCAGGGTCGCTCATTTCGCCATGTTTCCTCAAGGCAATTACGCGCTGGCTCAGTTCGCTGAGTGTCCCGATTGCTTTCGTAACGCTAAGCATGTGCCGAACGAGAAAAAGCGGAGGAATGAATCTCGCGTTTTTCTCTACTGCGCGAGGAGCATGGCCAGAACACTCGAAGCTCTGTTTGCATTTCAAAGTCGGAACAACTCCTTGGTTCACCTCCCTTAATTCCCACCTTATAGTTCCATCCATCGTGCGAGCTTCTCTGCACTTCTACAGAATCGCCCCGGGCTCCCTCCCAACATCCTTATCAAGCACTTCTCATGCTACGAGGTACGGTCGAAAACATGCCGAAGTCTCGCTCTCGCTCAAGAGGAGCTCAAGCAAAGCCGACAGGCAGTTCTCATGTTGCTCGGGGCTTTCCTGAAGGGAGCCCAAACATCTCTAGTATCCATAGTCCGTATGCTCGGATGGAGTCTAGTGATCCTTTGAAGCGGAAGCAGACGATACTCAGCCTGATAGATATGCTTTCCGAGTTGAGCAACGACAACGCGTTCGAGGCTGGTGTGTTCCATTGCTCACTAATATCGGTTTCGCGTCCTGACAGATCCATTCAGATGTCTCCTCGCCGCCCATGCAAGAAGAAGACTTGCGTGAGTCGCGTTAGTCTCCGCGACGAACAACGTGCCTGATGGATTCTTTGTAGCGACCTCTCTTGATGAGAAACTATCGAATGCTGGTGCAGAGCAGTTCTCTAGATTCGAAAAGTAAGTTCTGGAGTTGCATGCGATCGTCACCTCAACCACTCAACTACGTCTAGGAGGGTAGAGAATCTCGACAAAGAGGTGCGTGATACGTCTGTCTCCATATTCTGTCCCTCATCCATAGTCAGCTCCGCGGTTTCGCAAACGCTGCCCGCCAGCTGGGGAGCTCGGTTGGGATTCTTTCCTCCGCGTTCAAGTTACGCGAACGGTTGACAAAGATCCTGTTTCTTTTCCGAGAAAATGCTGCGAACCTATATCCTCGCAAGATTGCACGGCAACCTCGAGAGGCTCTTCCCAATCCAAACTTCATGCACCGACAGCGACGGGGTCCTTGGCGTGGTCAACATGCTCCCGTCGTGAAACTCTTATTGGAAGACAATTTGGAGCCTGACACACTTCCCAACCAGTTTGAAAGTTTTGCCAAGGACGTTGTGACCTTCCTCAACTGCCTCAACGAGTTCCCGGAGTTCACTGATGAGGCTGTCAACCAGTCGATGCGGGGCTTCGAGGGTGATTTGAAAGTATGTCGAGTTTCGTTGAATTCACTCATGTAACTTTGACACCTCTGTGTCTAGTATTGGGGATCGTGCCTGGCCGAGTACAAGAGTCAGCGCTGGCATACGATCTTCTTCCTATGCATCGAAACTGACATGATTTTCTTGTTCAGCTCAGTTTCGCTCACCAGCAGTGCAGCGCTACGTACACGACCTCACTACGGAGATCGGCGATCACATCGACAACATTACGGGGACGCTGTCCATGTTCATCGAGATTGGTGAGTGTGGAGGCGTCATGGGATGCAGTGCACTGATATGCTACACAGGTGTCCCTACAATCAGATTCCATCAGCAACATGCTGCGTCGAATCTATTGAATCTGTCGACTGTGGCGACATTCTTCTCGGCGGTCACCGCAACTACGTTACAGTTCTCATACAATACGACTGGAAATGTGTTGGCAGATTCTGTGAATGCTTTCTGGTTTTCATCGCTGGTGTTTAGTATTGCGGCTGCAGTGAACAGTCTCCTTGGATTAACTTGGAAGCAGGCTATGTAGTAGGTTCTTTTCTTGGCTTCTGAGCGTCATCCAATCGACTCATTGACATCATTCAGCCGCTCTCCTGGGCATAGGGTTCCGTGGTGGGTCCTCATCTGGATCAAACGGTCTCCGTTGGTCTTCCTAGTGATGTCCGTCGCATGCTTCTCCGCTGGGCTTATGCTCTTCACATATTCATCTGGTCAGGTACGCAGACTTGCTCCACTGTCGTCATACATACGTTTAGGTGTTTTCATCAGGGACCCGTAACCTCAACGATAATCACCGTTCTAACGGCGAGTTTGCCCACTTGGCCATTCCACGCTCCAGTCTCTTACTCATGATATGATGACAGGCTGTTACATCGTTTGGTCTTGCTGCTGTCTCTGCCTGGTTTGCATCAGAACGATGGATATTTGTCCAACACAAAGGGCAAAAGTGGCTTGAGGAGGTGATTTCGGAAACAACCAATCATCTGGCAAACACTCGTGTTGCGCGAGCTGGTCGGATCTCCTTGCGCTGGTGCAATATGCGTATCGCTGCTGCGCGAGGGTACTTGAGATTCCTCACAAATTGGATTGTCAAGCCCAAACAACCTAAGGAGTTACTCCCAATCGTAGAGACCGCTCAGCCTCGTCCTCGTAGCCGTGCCCCTCTTCGACCTCCGGTGTACCAACAACAACCGTTTGTCCCTAAACCTGAGGCTGCCCTCTCAGTTTGCTCGGTCACTACCGAAAATCCAGCGTCCAGTACTGAAGGACGGTCAGATGAGACTACTGAAACACGTCATTCTGACGCTCGTCAGCGGTTCGTGAACGCGATCCGCTCTGTAATCATGCTTCAGTCCACTGCTCGACCAATGTCCCCGCGCAGAAACTCTTCGTTCGATACCCCGATAGCCCCCATATCAGCGGCCGTGGCGATGTCGCCAGGTCGATTCCCGGATCCCGGGATGTCATTGCGTGGAGTGCGGGTGACCAGCGCCATTGACAAATTGAAGGCACTGGGTACATCGCAAGAGATGGCCGCTCACCAGGCACTCGTTCGACACCTCCAATTTTCTCCGAATGGACGATACTTGGCGACGTCGAGGTAAGTCACACCTGTCATCAGTCCGTAGCGGGTCTAACGAATGTAATCAGTTGGGACAGGACATCAGTCATATTTCGCGTAGGGGTGAGTTACCTAATGGAATGCTCTCACCTCATGGCTAATCTAGCGTTTAGGACAGCGTCACTACGCATCGCATACTTGTGCACGTTCGAGGATTCATTGGTCAAGTCGCCTGGTAGGGTCATTGTTTTCTGCTCACATTTCTCTTGGGCTCATCCTTTCAATGAGGTCTCCAAACGGTAAAATACTCCTTACTCGACTCACACGCGCGGTCAAGGTGTGGTCAGAGGTCAGATCATTCACCTCCCGATTAACGGTGATCCTGACAAATTAAACAGGACGGCGTGTGTAAAAAAACGATAGATCGCCAAAACACAGTCCAGTCTATTATATGGCTTCCAACTGGGGATGGTAAGGCGTTTTACTTCCGAAGGATCAGCCCGGTATTGACAATCATGAATAGCATTCTTATCTGTTGAGGGCAGTGATGTTGTGAAACTGGTACGTGCCCTCGCTTGAGCGAGCGTGTGCGCTTCTGTTAACGTATTGTCCCTCGTTGTGTCCTCAGGATCTCCACGGAAAAGTTTTGGATATCTACCACCTCGGACAAGTCCGATTGACTAACGTGGCTGTGACACCGGACTGTTCCCGATTGGTTGGTGTGGGGCCTTCAATAACATCGCCTTCCGGGCCCCAACCCAGCCGTCATACTAGAGTCGAGAAGCGTATTATTGGTACGTGTTTCATTATTGGCGCTTCAGGTCCTGTGATTAATGGTGTAATTTGCCAGTATATAATATGCAGAGTAGGACAAGGGAGAGGTGGGTGATACGGCTTACGCGTTGATTGTTTGAGTTTAACATCTCCAAAGCCAAACACCGTTTGCCAACGATGTCCGCGACATCTCTATTGCAAGGAAAACACCAGCTGTCCTATTATCACCTGAGAAAGTAAGTACTCGTAGACTGGGTGGGCATACGCACTAACTCCATCTCGTCTCAGGCTGCTCCTCAATTATGGAAGCTCGAAATCGTGCGAGACAGAGATCGGGCCGAGTACGCACAGACATCTCGATTGAATTTGAAGCACACATTTGCGCTCAAGGGCGCCGTCGACATCGCTGGTCCATGTCATTTCGGGGGTAAAGACGACCAGTTTGTTCTATGTGCTGGGAAATGTTGGTATCCATTTCGTGTTCATGCTCGCTGGTCGTGGTTGCTAATCTTTGTTCATCTCAGCGGGGGATGTCCATATCTGGGACCGAGAGACAGCGGCTCTCCTGCACTGCATACGACCTCAAAACACTCCCGGCGTCGGAGATCTCACATGTATTGGATGGAATTATGCCACAGACGATCCTATGATGCTCGCGACGGGAAGTCACGATGGCACTATACGTATACACTCGACGGCACCGTTGGACGGACGGTCAGACGACGAGTCGTATTTGGAAAGACATACGGAGGGAGATAGGACGAGTTATTCTGTTCACTCTGGCGGTTAGACGATCGCCATCACGCTCTTTCACTTTTTTTTCTTGATTTACTGCGAGTAAGTTGGGACTATTTACGTTTTTTATTGGGGTCGAATAACGGAAGATTTGGGGTTTTTTTTTTCTTTTCTCCTTAATTTATGTACTTGGAAGTTTCGTTGGTTATGCTTGTCACGATCTACTAGTATGGAAACAGCTAATGTATGGTAGTGCATGCACGACTACTTGTAATTCACAATGGCTGCTAAATGGTAGATTTTTCTTTTCATGCTTTTGGCGCCACCTGCGTGGATCCAGACTGGGTCTCATAATCCTCTCCTTCAAATTCCCTTTTCTCAACGTGTCCTCAGCAACACCGGGAATGTAATACTCTTGCGCAATGGAAGCAAACCATAGGAAGCAAGTGAACATGAGTCGTACGACGCAGATCGTACAAGCAATGACTCCATGCGACAAAACACATGGAAGACTACGCAGGAGCAGCGGTGGAGGCGATGGCAGACATCCACGTGCCCGTTGTAGACAAAGGCCGTTTCCCCTCTCTGCCCAGCCCGGCAGCGCGTTCAGACTCCTCGATGGTGTACGCAGGTTCCTTGAGTGCACGACAACGCTTCTTGTGCACTTTACTCTTCCAATGGGAACGTAACGCGGCGTCCGTCTCGTAGTATCTGAAATATGAGATAGGGCAAGGGTTGGAGGAGATAATGAAGTAAGGTAGAGTCAGAGGGGAGGATGACACGCCGGATGGAAAGACGTACTTGGCACACTCAACGCAATAGTGCTGGGCCAGACCGGGTTTTTCGAAATCGAGTGGCTGCGCTTCCAGTGCAGCACGGTTCTACCGACAGAACGGTGGGTGGGGGTGGG
>JBBPNM010000063.1:0-18417 GCA_038090895.1 Boletus bicoloroides
GGTGCACCCTCTTGCACGTCTACGTCAAATACGTAGTCATATTCCTTACCATTATAGAGTTGTTTACGGCCAGAACCAATGGCATCAACGACTTCACCGATCTTTTGCCAGCTGGAAGAGACAGTATCCCACTCTCAGCAGTTAAGTTAGGCATGTCGAAATTGGTCAATTAAATGTAACTCACCTGGTGGGCTTCCACAGTATCCCCGATTCGAACCATCTTTATTTCTCCAGCCTTTTTTCCTGGTTTCGCTCTTCAGTACACTGGAAAGGGGAACTGTCGGATAAACTACCTGGAGCAACCAGAACTTCCGGGCCCGGCAACTCCGCTTTTTTCACATCACCGACTTGTTGCGATGGAAGCGCTTGGTTGGAAACTTGGTCCTCAAATGCTTTCCGGTCAACTTCGCTGGCCCAGCGATCTTCCGAGTTACTGAACACTCGAACGATGCCATCGCTGCATCCACTAATAATATCATTATTTGACATTGTGGACACAGACCACACAGAAATGGCAGGATGTATTATGACTTGTGCACATTCTCCGTCTAAAATCACCGTGGATGTCAATGTGCAAAGACTTTTAAATCAGAGAAAGTGCACCATACCATGCCATACCCGCACTGAGCGGTCCTCGCCGGCGGAGACCAGGTCTCCATTGGGCAAAACCGACACGCTGTATACGAAGGAAGTATGCCCAGACAACGCGTAAACCAGGTCTCCGCCCATTGTCCATACTCGAACTTCGCTGAAAGATCACTTTTCATATGCATCTCAAAGCAAGATGCGCGCTCATCTCACCTGTCATTGGAGCAAGATGCAAAACCAAGATCAGGTACTAATGCTAGACCACGGACAGCATCACGGTGGCCTTCGTAGGTTCGCATTACTTTATTCCGCATCCAAAACTTGATGGTCTTATCCGCAGATGCTACAGTAGTGTCGGAAGCGCCAGGCGACGAAACAAAAACCTCACAAACCTGTCAAGAACTGCGAGTCTCCTAAAGCGAGCACAGCCCAAACGGACTGCTGGTGTCCTTTGAGATCGTATTGAAGTGCAAAGTCTTTCCAGACTTTGGCAGTCCTGTCTCTTCGCATTTATCTATTTCTAGTTTGTAAGGCGGAAGACCGCTCACTTGTCCCATGAGCCGGAAATGATGACACCAGCTGGGCCAACATGGATGGCACAGACGTTGTCAGTGTGTCCGACTAGAGTATATTCAGGGTCATCTTTGTTGGACGAGTCTAGCAGAAAGATATTGATAACCATGTCTTGCCCCCCGACGACAGCGTAGCCTGACACCAACGTGAAAGCGCATTTCTATCACTTCATCTCTTCCGATCAGGGAAGGAGAATGTTCTGACCTTGCGGGGCGTCCGCAGTGGGGGGAAGATACCCCACTGCGTTGACGAACCTAGAGCCTGATCGGAGGATAGAAGTGGGAGAGAACGATGAAGGTGAATTTCTCAGCCATGATATCGCAGTTGAATCGCGCGAAGCAGACAGAATCAGATGATCTGTTGGTGATACCACCCCACGGACCTGTGATGTCTTCATCGGAGATCCAGATAGCTTTGGATGGATGTCTACTTACATCGGCGGAGTGGCTCAATAATGTCGCTGAAAGTCTGTAAGGCATAGGATTGTCACGAAGAGGTAGCGAATAGGCAAGTTCCCGAGTCAAAGTATTGACTGTTGCTTGTACAAGGTCGCATTGCTAGTTCTAATAGGTTATGTTATGGCTACATATATGAAAGCCAAAACGTTGGAGTATTCAGGCAGATGTAGATGTAGAGAATGTACCTATTGAATGGTACATCATGATGAGGTGGGAGATGAGATGAAATCCGGTTTGAAGGGGGCCCCAGCGAAATTCAAGGGTGGTATGAAGGTGACCATGTAGGTCCTATAGAAGAGGAATCGAATTGAACTGCAAGGAGAGCGATGAGACTAGTCAAAAACTTAGTCGGTAGTAGGGAACACGCAATGGAGGTGACTTCGAATATGTATCTTATTGGCCAGAATTTAGATAAATCACGGCTGCAAGTGTGCAGTCGCATGAGACATATGTATTTTCAGGCAAGTTAACTAATGGAAGACAATGAAATGTACACCACTTCAACGATCCTACAGCCATAAACAGAGCAGCAGGGAGATACGGAGGTGTATGTTATGCCGTGCACCATTATTTCATCTCCTGCGAGGGCCTCCCGATAAAGATGGTCGACCGTAGAAAATCGATCACGACCAGTTGCCAAACCGTGAGGGGTTTTGAATCTAGAGAGAAGTTCGACACAAGCCAAGGCATTTCGCGCTTTAGGGCTGGCATTTCTATCTGCCGCGGGGATGTCGGCTAGTATTACATCATACGGGGGCACAGCATCATTACAGGAGGGGCAGAAAACATTGACATATATGGGGGGAAACGAATACAATTTCAGTCGCAAAGGTCCACTGCTGTTCCGATGGAGACTTTAATCTTTTTGGTCGTTTTGTTGGAATCGCCTACGGCTTTGCGTTTCAAGTTTGCCTCTGATTGAGGGTGGGCGAGAGCAAGCGCAAGCAAGTTCTGAGTTGGCTCTTGAGTTTGCGAGTCGGGTTCTAACGTTTCACTCGATAATCCCCCGTTCTGTTCCGAACTAGAGTGGAGCTTCGCCACCGCATTGCTGCTCAGAAGGTTCAACCCAACGGGATTGGTAGGAAACATTCAGAATGCTTACGCGTTTCCATCCGCGAGACGGGATTCAATAATCTTAAAAATGCAGGTAAGCTCACGCTAACAAATGATACGAATGGAGGTGCTGACTCCATTTGTTAGACCCAGAAGACGACTCTCGACCTGGGGTTCCGCGTGAAAATAGTCGCGATATGCCTTGCTTTTCTTGGATGAATGCAAAAATACATATTTCGTTTTGTGCAGTTCGTTTTGTGCTTTCTTCCCCTTATTTTTCGTCGATTTCTTGCCCTTCCTCGTATGAGCTCTTATGGAACCGAGGTTGTCGGATATCGCATTTTCTGTTGTGATAAATTCTATTGGGTGGAAAGTCAGGCATCCTGGCCACGACGAAAATATATATAGTTAACCCTCATCCTCTAGTCTCATAAGTAACTGGTTGACCAAGGTAGCAGCGCAACCTAAGGAGAATAGTGAGCAGCCAATATCGATGAAAATACTTACGGACCGATTTGTTCTCTGAACTGCATGGCAGTAGTGGGTTTGTAAACTTCGAATATCTTGATTGCACGTCTACGACGGCCCATGATGAATAACTCATCGTCGTAAACATAGGTTCAGAGCACCTGAATAACGCGAGATCCTTGAACCGGCCGACCATATCAGCATGCGTCTTTCCGGCTATGATATCCCATTCGGGGGACCGCCGGAGGCGACAGTCAAAGCATATAAATTGTGATGGAAGACGTTCGTCTTGCGGGCCATGAAACCTGGGCATCCTTCAATCAAGGGGTTGATCTATCTTATAATCAATACTTACCCCATGCACCTGCGGGGATCCCGAGTCAGGACTGCAGGCTCATACGAACACGAGGACTTCTTACCAAATATGACGCCATTTGTTGCAACCACCTTCACAAAGAATCAAGGAATCGTCAACCTGAGTGAAACCTTTCAGCTGAACGGTATAAGTTCCGTCAAAAATCTCGAATGACCATTGCACCACAATCACAATCAACACGGTCATCATCTTCCATCGCATCGGCAGTTCTCGTCATCTTCACAGTCCCCAAAAATAATTCAGGAGCATCCTGCTCTACAGGAATCTGACTCTCAACATCTAAGGTCACATCAGGACCTGCGAAACACGTAACGAGTGCCTAACATACCTGGGTTTAGTCTGATTCGAGTTCTCCCGCTTTTTCGGAGTTTTTCCTGGAGAATGCAAGTATCGATTTGTTGGGTTGAGACAAAAGAACCGGAAGAATCGCGTATGTCCGATGGAGGCAGCGAGGGAATGCGCCGTAAACTTGGCAGGGGTGATGGCGATTGCATGTCAATCTCTTGGGTCGCGGGGATCACCTGTGTTTCTCCTATATCTGGAGAAACCATCTTTTTGAACTGAGATTTAATGTCGCAAATTGAAGTACTCAGCAGAAGCTCACGAGATATCCAACATGCGTTGGTGTAGGGTCTGGATGACCTCCGTATTCGACCACATTGTTGCCTTTGCCCTGATCTTCGTGTACTGGAATGGACAATATCTTCCCTTCGTCCCCTCGGACACCAACAGGAACCATAGCGCCGTTGGCGTTGCACCTGGCTAAAACAATGCCCTCGTCGGAGATATCATCTCCCGGAGCATCCTCATCTGCGTCTATGTCCGCATCCCATACAACGTTTCTTGTCAATGCATCTTCCCTTTGGAGTTCTGCATCCTCGACTCGAAGCCGAGCTTCTTCGACAGGAGTTAGCTTTGGAGGACAGCGAGTAGTGAGACCGGTAAATATGGCGTTGTTATCCTCAGTGGAAGAAGGAAGAAAGGAAGAAACGGAGACGACTTTCATGCTCACACTGGTAACTCCGTCAAAGGACACTAAGATCTGTCGACCCGAAGACGTACCCATGCCAACCAGTTTCTAGATTACCGATGTTTGTGCTTTCGGGCACTTCGGCTGCTCTATGAGTCGTGAAGAACCATCTGTTCGAGTCAGCATCACCAGCTCGGAAATACGGGGGTTGGTAATCATCGGGGGTGTTGTCGTTGAAGAAAAGTTTGAAGTTTCCATACCGACATTCTAGAACCATCGTTTTAAGATCAGGGGGTACTCACGAAGGACTTACTTGGCAATGTCTCCATCTGTGAAATAGTAGTAACTAATGTCTTAATCATTAACTATATGCATAGGATAAACTTGAGCCCAAAGTGAAAATTAAAGCAAGATATACCTTGAGGCTACGCTTTACATCACCAAGGGTGGGCAGCTTGCCTCGCTTGAGCGCGTCGACGACGGGATCCCCATCCATGCGGTGCAGTGACATTCTTGACAGCTGATCTCCCAATGACATGATGGGTATGACAGTGTCCATATCCGCCACTTTATAGTACTGCATCTATATCAGCCTCGAATGAATAAACGTCAATACTATTGTCTACCTGGAAATTGAAGGTGTAAGCCTCCACAATGCTGCGAGATATCGATAAGATGGATAATAATCAAGTCAAGACAACTCTACTTATTGGGGTCTTTGCTGTCCTATTGAGGGCTTCAAACAATACCACGCTAGTGTGTGTGTGTAACTTACTAAATATATAGCAAAGATGAAGCGGCGAAGGTACTGTTTCTCGATAGCCTCGAATATACCCTTTTCCTAGATAGGGATATGGTCGTATGCGGAGAATGGATCTTAAAGTGGCATATATGCGTACCAAATAGTCTAAAATCCTATCGCCTTCGTTGGTGAAACCTCGCTTTAGACTCATGATGGTCACGCCGCTTGGCCTGGTCTGATTATCGAACGATCCAGCTGGCAAGGTTGACGGAAGTTGAGCAGACAAGTGATCTACAGAATGGTTATAGGCGACAGTACTCCTGTATATTCCGCTGCTTACATTCGGAAAAGTTCTCGTAAGGTAAGAGACCCCTGGAGAACATCTTAGTCGGTTGGTAGAGCAGTGGCCCCTAAATACCTCAAGTACGCGATGCACCCTAACCCGGCTTTCAGAAGGGTCTCGACGCACCGCAAGCTAGTAGCACTGCTGACTGTCTGAAAGAACTTCATCAGTCATGAGAAGAGAAATGTCCATGCGTAATCTTCACCTGGGCTTCACTAATAGTCGCTGTGACTTGGGCCTGCATCGCGAGAGGGAAATCGTTGAACGAGAGAGCGAATGGATGATGATGATGAGCGAGGTCAAGAAGGGGTACGTGACTATATTCAGACGCGCTCGCGTTTTAAGCCTACAGCCAATCACGTGGACGAGTAATTGCAGGAACTGATCGGTACACCATGCATCATGGACCGTCATTTATAAACAATAGTTCACAGTTCACTGGCCCACGAAACCGCACTAGTCCGGTCAGGAGCGCGGCACTCCGTAAATGAGCTCCATCGCGTAGACGGTGATCAGAGCTCAAAAAGTTTGAAGAAGCAAGTTGTTCCATAAGTCCCTGACGGCCTAAAAGTTTTCATGATTGCCCTGTCCCTACCAACGAGGTTATCCGAGTGTCAAAACCATCACTACGAATGGGCATTTCTGGAGTGTAGAAGGGGTTCTTCATAACTGCGTCCGCATAAGCCTCGTAAACCTTCTGCAAAACAGACTCGGCAGTGGTCTCCGATAGGGACGTCAGTAGCACGAACTTGGTACCTTGGCTGGAAGCTGAATCCTACTCTACCATCAATCAATGAGCAAGCCATGCGCACCGGTTGATGTCAAGAAAATTGTCATTTTGAAGGATTCCCCTTCGATAACTTGTGCCCCAGAACTGAACCCGGTGGGTGAGAGCTTGCTTGTGATAGCATGAATCCCGTGCAGCGTTCCTGCGAGTACGAGGTATTCATTGGAAGTGAGCTGTGCAAGGCCAGCTAAGAAAATTTCCGACGACAATCATTCAATCATCCCAACGAGACGACAATTGAGTACGAGCCTGCGAAGTTGCGTTGATAGACAAGGCCACCCGCTTTATTGATTACCTGCAAAGCCGACTCAGAATGAGCATTGTTCACCTACTCTAGTCTTACCCAAATCCCAAAGATAGCCATGACGAGTCAAGAAGAAAGTGTCGATGATGTGGGTTGTGCCTGTTGCCAACTACTTTAGATGCGACAGCGTTTGTGGTAGATAGACATCTTCACACGACAGCTGTTCCATATCCGAGTAGGCTTTTGGACATGAGAGCTGGGCCCTTTCACTTTGTCGGATTTAGCGTCTTCGCTTTTCTGTTATGGATAACCCAGTCCAGCCAATTCTCAAGACTTGGCCAGAGGGACCTGACCCATCTCTCTGCAGAACAAATACTTGCTTTGGCGAATTCTGTAGACCCAGTCAAGAACATTGACACACGAAATCCGGACTCCCACCTGTCAAAGCTCCTGATCCCCCGTCCTGGTGCGTTCTGCATTTTTGCTTGTTGATGCATAGTTTTTCATGCCCACGCCAACATTGTTGTAGCTGGCAGCGACAACAGCACTTTTGTTCGCCAACACATTACTACTGCGTTGAAAGCTCTGAACTGGCATGTCGAAGAAGACAGCTTCACGGAGTATACGCCATACGGTCAACGGTCCTTCACCAATATCATTGCCACGAAAAATCCAATAGCCCTGCGAAGAATCATTGTTTCTGCTCACTATGATAGCAAATTCTTCTTTACATATCCGGAGAATCAGGTGCACTCTGCAGAGCTGGGCCATACTCTATGTCGTTGACGGCTTCTAGTTTATAGGCGCCACAGACTCGGCGGCTCCATGCGCGATGATGCTTGACCTCGCGGAGGCTTTAAATCCGTTACTGGACGACCGGGAGCAACGGCTCCTAGACGGGCAAGAAGATGATGAAGACCTTGCCGACACTACGCTCCAGCTCGTATTCTTTGACGGTGAAGAAGCATTCAAGGAGTGGACAGATGCAGATTCAATCTATGGTGCAAGGTGAACTAGTCTCTAACACTTGTACTGTCTTGTCTTGCTCAAGCGCCAACAAATGTAGGCATTTGTCCGAGAAGTGGGCGACGACATATATAGCCCCCCACACGAAACGGCGACTAATCAGTCATTCGATGACGGAACTAGGTGGAATCGAACACCTTATTCTCTTAGATCTCCTGGGAGCACCCAATCCGCAGATCCGTTCGTATTTTACCGATACTGCATGGTTGTTCGATTCACTAGTTTCCGCGGAGCGACGGCTGCATGAGTCCGGTGTACTCATAAATTCGGAAGGCGCCACGGCTTTCCGGAGTTTCTTCCTACCTCGTCGCGCTAACGAGTTCAATCATGGATATATAGTTGACGATCACATACCATTCCTCCGCAAGGGCGTGAACGTCCTTCACGTAATTCCATATCCATTCCCTAGCGTTTGGCACACTTTGCGGGTAAGCTATGGATTGCACGAAAATCACGAAATGCTGCAGTTTGATATTGCAGGATGATTCAACCGCTCTCGATATATCGACCATGAGGCGTTGGAACCTCATCCTGAGGGTGTTCATGTCGGAGTATTTGAGCCTACAACCGAAACGAAGCTCGATACAAACGCGACACGAGCATATGAAGCGCTTTGAAAGTGAACTTGTGAGTATCCTTCAACAGTAAATTGTCAATATTGTTGAACTTGCGCCCGCTTAGTAGATTCGTCCATAGTTATAGGGGAGCTGGTATTAGACTCACTCAAGGCTCGTTCATGTAGTCTAGTGCATACATGGAGGTAGCATTAGCAATGAAGCGTGCCGGTATTCGTGATGCAGCAAACAGTTCAACGTTCAACATTGAGAGAACCAACCAGTAAGCATACTCCCTTCCAGGCATCGTCATGCAGCCATTATCAGGGCCTTATAGTACTTCATAAACTCGGAGGCATCCGTGGCGAGCTACCACGATCAATATACTTGTCGACAAACTGCGATAACAGAACATACCTGCTGCTTCTCTCGGCCCTCGTCTAGACGGCGTTTTGCTGCATTCATCATGTCCTTGCGTGACTTTCGCATCCGGATTGATTGAACCTGGGCTAATTAACAGGGGGTCGTGCATACAGTTATTATGCATATGCCTGGACGGGAGGACTCACTTGCTTCTTCTCCAGTTTGAAATACCTGCATGCGCCAAGGAGCAAGCTCGTTCAGAAGGAAAGAATAGGTTGAAAATAGGCTATCGAACTTTTCCTGCGCTACCCTGTCAAAATCATCACACAGAGTAACAACACTAAGCAATGACCTTGTTCATGTTTGAATGCTCCTTTACAATCTGAACATCGGCATGTTTGCGAAGATGTAACTCCTCGAGCCGGTCCAGTAAGCCGAGAATTTTATCGCTTCAGAATTTCATACCTTTCTCTATGGAGTCAGAGAAGACAAAGTACTTACGTGTACGTATTTGTTTCCCTTGCGGTTCTTTCTAAATCGTCTCGCATTGTGGTGAAAGCGGAGGTGATCCTGGCTTCAAATGTTTGCTCCGACTTCGACTTGTCTTCTATAGAGGCTCGATCTCTAGGTCATCTCTTTTGGGCGAAAACGTCACCTTTTTCTGCTCTGTGCGTGCGTAATCAAAAGGTGTCGCTGAGAAGAGAGTGGGGACCTACCGGAGTGAGCTCAGATCATGGTTTCCTAGGAAGTTTGATGCATTTAGTGATCGAGAGCCAGAGAGGACTACACCCACTAGTACGGTCTATGGGCCATGGTACGGCAGAGAAAGTAATCAGCTTGCATTCATGATTAAACGTGGATGAATCTTTACCATAAGCCATGATACACTTGGTTTATTCGGATGTGTATGCTAAGTACAGGATTTGGTGAACCCCGAGCCTCTCAATACCAAGCCAAGCCCAATCAGGCCAAAACCGAAATTGTCTTCCCCACTGGGGGATCCGGGGCAGGCTTTCTCAAGGATGAACAACCTCACATCCCACGCAGCGGCTAGCCTTTCCTTCAGCGCGCTCTCCGGAAGTTCCTCCAGCCTTCCAACGGGGTGTCTCTTGATCTCCTGGACAAGGAATCTCACATTTTCCCTCAGATCGCATACAACCTGCTACTTCAGTATCGCCTCTGGGCACATTTACCCAGAATAGTCCCAATCACAAGCTCTTCCTCGCGCAGTCGAGATCCACAGTGATAGAATGTGCCTGGAAGTTCACAGTGAGTTCATCATCTTCACTCTACTGAAATGGTAGACTAATACAGGCCAATCTGAACATGCGCGACGAGAAATGGATCGCGGAGGGCGTTGATCCTCCGTCCACGATCTCTCGCAATATCCGGATCAATAAAAGAGGCCTTTTCAAGCTCGAGGAACAAAGATCTTCCAAACGTGTTCGTGTTAGGGAAGAGCTTGAGTTTTCCCCTTCATTACTACGCTGATATGACCCTTTTCACGGAGGCGCTTAAACTTCTTCCCCAGGGATTTCGTCAACACGAGTGCTCCAGTGCCATCTTTTTGGACTCCTCCCGCTTGGCTCATGTTCAGTCGAACCTTGAAATTAGGTGGACGTTCCTCTGGATTGGTAACAAATAACCCAGACAGACATGGAGAACCTGTCCCGCGATCGCTGTTGTCATTTCCCATTCATCGGCTTTGAAATGAACGTTTCAAATTTCATGATTATGACAGTAGGGTTGAGGCGAGCGTGGATGAGTTCTGTGATAAACTTTTCATTGGCATCAATAGGGTGATTGTGAGTATATTTCAGGAACGTTGAATTTGACATTGCACGTTGATCCATGCGAAAGAGGAAAGAGAGTGGAGTAGGACAAGAGGGAGGCGATGCACTTAAACTTAATAATAATCGCGAAGTGGGTCAGACCCGAACATATTGGCGAGCAAACCGAGCTATGAGGGCCAGTTGCGCCGAACAGTGAACTGCCAAGTGAAGGAGCGTCTGCACCTTATGGTTGGTTCGATTTGTACGAGCCTATCAGAGTGGTGTGGTGCAGAGAATGACTCAGAAGCGTATACTGTAGTCTCAGGAGTAATAGAAGACGAGGCCGCGCGGCGCTGACACTTCGCTTCTCACACATAGTCTGAGACTAACACTCGGCTCGCGTAGGCTCACAACAATGGACATTGAACTAGATAGTACGGGGATTCCAAGGTGTATCAGCAGTACTGGTCTTGGATACCACGGTGCAAATGCCACAACGCCAAATCGTGCAGCTGACGAATTAGATAACGGCGCACTTCACTTATAGGGTATGCCTGCACAAAAGGAAGGTATAAGGACCGACGTTTGCCAAGAATGCGAGCAGACAAACCGTTCTGAAGCTGTGTAATTGGTCAGCTGAGTCCGATTACACAAACTTAGATGGCTCACTCGTTGAAATTCATCATACGCGGTACTCCTGATATTCTCATGCGCATTCCGTATGACACCCATCATCCAGTCCGCAGCTTGACGCTCGTTCAGTCCAAGAGCAAACCGATCCTTCAACCGTTTGATGGTTGCTTCCCCCTTGAAAGAAGGTAGACCAGTACCCAGCATAAGTTGCGCTGTGCTGACCAGTTGATCTGCATGGGGTTGTAAAGCAAGGAAGGCCTTGACGGTCAGTTGCTGGAAGAGTTCGTATCCCTGAGAATGCCGGCCTCCCATCAGAATAACCATTTCGTGATTAAGTTTAAAGGAGCTAGGCTCAAATTTGACACCCTGCGCCACGCGAATGAGCCAAGAACGACTCTGTACTTGAGAGTACTTACTCCGGGCCGTAGATATCGCGAACCAAACTATGTCAGCATTTATGGCACAATAGGAAGGGACAGACTTATCTATGTCGAACAGAAAGCCAAAATCTTGACACGAGTATGGTAAGCGGGATGATGATACTGTCACTGGATGTGAAACCAACCTATATGTACGATGTGTCCTTCGCCATCGATCATGATGTTACCATTGTGTCGGTCCTTGATCTGTAGAATATAACATGCCACAGAATACGCTGCCATGGACTGGATGAAGTTAAGACGAGCTCTCTGAAAAGCAACAGTTTCTTCTCCTCCATATTTAGAAACGAAGAAATCGAGGAGGTCGTTGACTTTGGCACGACCCATTTCATCCCGCGAGGTAGCATTTGGCACAACGTCGATCACGCCGCACTGATATAGCACAATCAGCGTATTAAATCAAATCAAGCAAGGCAAACCTTACTCCGGGAGCAGTGGCTGTAACTCTATATGGGTAGAGGTACAAGGTCAGACCAACGCTGGTGAAGATGTTCTTAAACATTGCGATAATCTGAAGTGCAAGGACATCCTGGCGACAGTCATCGCCTACTTTGAATATGGCTTGCTGCCAAACGTCGAATTCTTCACGTTTCTCGATGCCAGAAGCGTCCAGCAAGGCCTCGGGATCCGTTTCTACTACAATACGTTCCTTCCTCACTTTGAATGTAGCCATAAAAGGAGCCTGGGAGGATGATTAATCCAGTCCACTCGATCACCCGAGAATGAAATTAACCTTCGCGTGACTCTGTAACGGGCGGCCAGATAGTTTGTCGATGTCGACGACCTTCCCATCTGGGTTACTAGGAAGGTAAACACCAACGTCAACACGGATTTTAGCCATCTCCTCGTCAATCTTTGCCTTGAAAAGAGTTAAATCATGTTAAACGAGAAAAAGAACGAACTTGCCTTCTTTTCGGGCTTAGGTCTCTTTATATACGGCCTCAACTTTCCCGATATCGACGTAACTTGCTGGAAAAATTTGAATTCTCTGTCATAAAACGAGCTTGCTTCCCCTGATAGTGATTCGACCACTAGGTTCGTCATATTATCAAGGACGGGTTTCATGGGATCTTCCTAGAAAAACCGACTTTCAAACGTTGGATCACCGACTACACTTACTGGACATACTATTTCTGCCGCATCATCCTTGAAACAGTTTGCTCTCATATTCCAGATAATTTGATGACAGAATAGTTGCGATATCATCGCAGTTTCAAGAATGAACCTCGCAATATAGCCTACCATGGGTTTTGTTTCTGTAACTCTTCGTTATAGAACAATCTCACCTAAGTCATCGAATCGTAGTGCCTGGACAACCTGCGGTACGAAGAAAAAAGTCAAGTCGATCGGGTGTTCTTTAAGAACACGGTGGGCATATTGAAGCAAATACGGATTATTGTTGTGTTTTTTCTCGAAAAACGTGACAGCGATTACCGGTGGGACGGGGGCCCAGAGTAGGATGTGCTGCTAAACATTATCAGTCTAGCTCTAGGACTTCGCATAAAAAGCAGGACCTTTAGCTCTCTCCTCTGATTTATACGAGTGGCATCATCGATCAGATAGCGTAGACCTTCGGGGACATGCATGACAAAAGCGGGGTTCGCGCGAACAAGCCTTTGAACCTCAGCGTGTGCTGCGGGGCTCTTGAAACGTTCCATCATATGGATGGCTATAGCTGGATCTATCTCCCACACATTCCGTGCAATCGTGGACCAGTTGCTCTACCCAGGCATAAATTAGTTATTCGAGCACGATCGAACTAGGTCTCACCTCTAGTATCGTTCGTTCTAGTGTCCCAGGGTGATCATGGCCCCTACCCGTGTCATTTGTGGGATTTGCCCACACTGTAAGCCGATATATCTCATTTTCTACGAGTAGTCGCAATGGATGGTTGATGTTCTTAAGACGGGTTGCGTAGACTGTTGAGAGTTAGTCAGACCCATGTAGGATGGTACATTATACGCACACGAGCGCTTTGTGATCGATTGAGAAGGGGGGAGGCTAGATAACGAAAGAAGAGCTCGGATTGAGTCAGTCTGGAGATGCCCGAAGAATTCCATTAGGATTTTGATATCGGCATCTACTTGAACACGGTTCGCCCCAAATGACCATCTTGGGAACACGCTGAGCAACTAAACACCAGAAAAACCGCGCCGCTTACTGGGGTCGAACGGCAAACCATGCATATGCAGTACGATAAAGGTTTTCGCGCGTCGTACACTCGGAGAAGACATCTAAATTCGAGCTCTTCAACGTTTCAAAGCCGAACAGAAGGAAGGAATAGCGCAGTTCGCGGGCAAGTGGGTGTGTGCTGAGACGAAGTTAGTGGACATCCAGCGCATTCTAATGTACAACCCACCTGAACAGTTTATGGGCGTGGGTGGATCGTAAGACAAGCTGTTGCATAAGAAATATAACTGTTGATCGACGATAGCGGGCAGCTTGTAACCTGCTGAATAACATTTGCAGAACAAGGGTGTGCGGCAAAAGAAGACGTCGGGCGTTGGAGGATTCACGATCGATTTCCCCCTTGTCTGTGGGACTGTATCCTATTGGGTGGTAGAATGGATCGTCGTAGCTGTGGATGCGTGAGTTATGGCAAGAATTATGATAAGATCCAGTTAGAAGTCCTGACTTTAGGCTTTGCGAAAAAACTCCCTTTCTGTCTCTTACAGTGGCGAACCAAGCAGCCAAAATCTCGCTTATCAGGACAACCTCAGCAACTGGCTTCTCCGCTATTACCCACGTCCAAACCTCGATACCAGCAGCTATGGCAGATGGTGTGAATACCTCGAATGGCAAACTAACGAGGTAATGCAGGAGAGTATACTCGCACTGCCAGTTGTCAGCCACAAGATTTTAAACGATGATACTAGCATATACCTTATCTAACGCTATGAGAGTCGCCGCGCAACGAAACAACAGGCGTTTGAGGTCTTGGACAGTCAATGTACTGGTCTTTCCCAGGATAGCATTCATGGTATCCTCCAACTTTTTCTTCAGTGCCAAAATGTCAGTGGGAGTCGCGTTTTGTGGAGGAACTTTGTCTAAGATGTCTTGAGCTGGATTTCAACCCACATGAGCCACTGCTTTCATTTGTACGAGAACACCTGCCTTTTCGACTAGCCAACCGCAGGCCTGCCGCTTCACCTGCAAAGTAGCTTTTACTAGCAAGTTGACTCGCAAGCACTTTTGCACGATCATATTCCCAGTTCGATAGGGAACGGAGTGAAGCTGAAAGGTGTCAGAAACCCGGTTCCTGGTCGCAGCGTCACTTACTTAATTGTCGATGAGGCGGCCCAAAGGCTTTGGCAAATTTCTCTGCCATAGATGCGCCTAGTTCAGATGTGTCTGAGCCAGCGAGGGATTGTGTTGCAGCAAGGTATTTCTGTGAAGTGAGCGTTATACTTGTGCTCTGCATGTCAACATTTACGGAAACAAAAACCTGGAGAGTTGCCTGCAGCTCTATCGGGGCGCGGCTTAAAGCGAGCTCAAACCAGTTGCCTGCATGACGCTGCAACTGCCGGAGAATCTCGTTTCTGACTCTGTAATCATCTGTTAACTGCAGGCACATGCCTGTACGTTCAGAATGGAATTCATATATGGGATTGTACTACAATGGCAATGTGAGGGCACAGAACCTTTGATCAAGCATGACACGAACCTCGTCAATGTATTCATTCTCACACGCGCGTCTCAGGAGGGTGAGACACTCGAGAATAGCATAGACAAGTGTTGAATCACACATCAACGATGGGAATGAGGTGATCAGACGATTGAGGTACTTCGACGCGACCTCGCGAGCACGCGCGATGCGGTGGGTACTGGCCACAAGTAGATTGCACAGTTCTGAGGAAAGGTGGTATGGAAGTGCTTGCTCTGCAGCCTGAGCGTTCAGATCGGTACTGCAACCTCGGATTACCTGTTCGCTCTATTAGCATCTGCCAGAATCCATTGAAAGAGAAAGCAAACATTGTCAGCGACAGCATCCATGCAGACATTCAGACCAGTTTGTTTATTCAAACTTGAATTGGTGAAGTAAGAAACCAAGGAGGAAGGCAGTCCAGCTGCAGAGCGCATTGTCTCTATGTCGTGCATACTCAACACGAAGATGACTTGACCAGTCGTTAATGATCGTAGATCGCCTGCGCTCGAAGGAATATGGCGTGTAAGATAAGCACGGTGCTTTGCCAGGACCTTGTAGCTGATCAATATTTTAGCGTCATGGTGGTGAAAAAAAAACATACCGAATGGGCGTACTCATGCCTTACAACCGTGCGATACTCCAGATCACTTACCGCATCTGATACGTTCTCGAGGACTAAACATGGCGTCTTTGTTGCGACCTTTGCGAGTGCGGGCAACAACCACGTCATGGCACTCTTCTCTCTCTCCTCCTCCGCCGAAGTAGTAAAATGAAAAAGAACACACAAAAACCACAAATTTCGGAATAAATTGGTCAGCTCGGAGGTGGCATGGAGGTGGGGTGTAAAGTCAGCGTGATTTAGGAGTGCTTCAATGGGAAGCAAAAGCGAAGCGAGTTGTTCTATCATCTCTTCCGTCTGGCGAATTCCCTCGTCGTAAATGAGGGTATCAGCAGATGAGAGACAACAACTAACCTTCCCATTGTGTCCTGCGGCGGCGGCGTTCTGAATCGCCACACCTTTGTCAGAGAAGAGGGTAAGGAGCTCCTCCAAGTACACGTCATATAGATCAGGTCTTCTATCGATTTCTTGAGCAAGTCTGGTCTGTGCTGCCAATACCTAACCGTGCCAGCGTAGGTGGGCACTCTGAGTTTTCGCAAAATGATTTAACCTACCATATTGTGAGAGAACCTGGGATCTTCCGGATTTGCTGTGCGATTAATGGCCGAAAACGCACGAATGATATCCACGAAGGCATCTTCGGGAGCAACCAAGGCCAAGTCTACCAAGTTGTACGCAATAGCTGCCTCGACTGAAGGTTCCGTCGTACGGAGCCTTTGCAACAACATAGAAATCGTAAGTTTCGTCACCTCTTCCTTGTCGAATTCCAGCGCAAGCCGCGTCACAATGGATATCGTAGTGATGCCAATGAGACGTTTTTCCTCGTCGGAACGACCCCGAAGACCCGCATCCTCGCTCTGGAAAGTGAGCTGATCAGCGGAAGACGACAAAGGAGATGTGTAAAGCGGATTGTGCAAAAGTTGCTGCGAAGAAGATTCGAAAATCTCTTGACTCGTTGCAGCAATGTAGTTTAAGAGAGAATACATATTAGACATGATAGAATCTTCTCCTGGTGCAAGCTTTCCAATGAAATCAGTCAGCTAATTTCCACAATCCCGAACAGGAGTCGCACCTTGACGCACAAACCGAAGCATTTTGCGGCGGCTGTAAGTGGTGGCGGAGAACGTTCCTCAGTGTTGAAAGCAAATTCGAATATCGAGAGAGGAGAGGTTACAAATCGACGTAGATGGTGTACCAGCCCCTTCGCGATTTCTGGGAAAGTCTGGACAAGAACAGTCATTGCTTTGAGAGCTGCCTCCTGAACTAAATTGTCCATTATTGGGGTCTTGTCGCTCAAAAGTAGGCCGAGGCACGCATAAAGGTCAGGGTCAAGTTCTCCCAAAGCAACCGAACATATAGACGCTAATTTCTGCGGAGTATTAAGACCATCTATGCTTACCATTGATGGAAATGAAACTCACCAAGCTCTCAGACATCGTCTCCCATGCATATGTATCAATGGGAGGTTCAATATCCATATCCTGTATCTGTACCAAAAGATCCTTGAAGCACTGTAGGGATCCCCTTATGGTAGAATTCAAGGCATCTTTCGTCGCTCCGTCCTCTATAGGCAACTTCTTCGCGGATCTTTTCATCAGACTCAACCAAGCCTTGTTAGCAGCAGCAGCTTCCTTCAAGGGTCCTCGATGCTGGACACCCTCTGTCGAGACCGCAACAAGAGCTTGAGCCAGCACAGTCCACTGTAACTCCATGACACAGCACACGATGAAATACCCGCTGAGGGGTCTCCCGAAGTTGATATAGCGTGTGATGAAGTTATGAGAGAAGAAAAAAGTCTCAGATGAGTCTGGATGTGCTTCTGCTTCCTGATGTATATCAAGGAGGAGCCGATTAATGCATTCAAGAATGGGATCCTGGACTAAGCCAGTAAGAGCCTGAGATAGAAGTTGCCACTGTGTTACTGTCCAAGGAAAGAGCACCGAGGTAATGGCACGGTAGAGGCCGTGTACAGAGGGAGTTAGCTGCGTCAGGACCTCGAGCGCTAGTGGGTGTCAATTGGCTATTTCAAACTCGGATACTCGAGAATACTCACGGCTAGCTGTCGGGAGCTTCTGTACTATTTGAGTGACGAATCGTAGGATAGCATCGACCGCCTGGTCCGCTCGATCCGGGTGAGTAGAACAAACTCGCAGGATAGCAGAAACCGTCGAATAAACAAGCTGATCCGGGAGTGCCCACTCTATAAGAGGAGGATCAGAATAGGACAATGCAATGACAAACATGCTCACCGTCCCAAGAGAGGGATTGATCATAATCAATGTGAGGCGCATCATCCAAGACAGCAATGAGAACAGTGATGAGTGTACCAACTCCGTCTCGAACATGCCTCTCCGGAAGGTTTATGACCATTTCTCCGAATGCGATACTATAATGTGCTCGTGCTTCCGTCTTGTAAAATGATCAGGCATGTGGAGGTTGGAAACACAAATTCATGGTCCGTACCATGTGTACCCTTTTGTTCGCGTGTGCGTCCAATATCCCGCTACTTGAGTTGTCATCAACCTGTGGAGGTAATTGAGTTTTAGACCGAATGAGGTGTTGAATGCTCAAGAGGTCTTCTTCAGCGTTAGGCTCGTGCGCGACCAGGTCAGATAGAATGCGTTGCCGAATATTGAATTCCAGACTAAAAGTGAGAAGTGAAAACACTGAAGAGCTGGACAGTGACAAAAACAAACCAATCCATGACTACTCTCTTCAACGAGTGGAACTTGTTGGCAGGGACAAGTAGCCTTTGAAGCCAG
>JBBPNM010000064.1:0-18263 GCA_038090895.1 Boletus bicoloroides
CGTGGTCACCGTCTCTTGATGGTCGACGCCGACGGCGCGAGTCGGTTTGAGGATCTAGAGGCGTTGTGGAAGGCCATGGACGCGTTGGCGCCCCAGAACGAGCCTGCGGTCGTCGTGGGAAGTAGAGCCCACCTCGTCAAGACTGAGGCGGTCGTTAAAGTATGTGCTGTGTCTCTTTGGCGTGTAGTCATTCTTTATTGACGCATGTGTCGGGGCAGCGTTCACTCCTTCGGAACATTCTCATGTATGGACTTCATACCATCCTCTGTATCGTCGGCGTTGGTCATATCCGTGATACCCAATGTGGCTTCAAACTGTTCACGCGACGGGCCGCACAAAAGATATTCCCAGCTCAGCATCTCGCAACATGGATATTCGACGTCGAGCTCCTCTTGCTCGCCAAACAACTCGGAGTTCCCGTTGCAGAAGTCCCCGTTGAATGGCACGAAGTAGCAGGAAGCAAGCTCAACGTCGTCAAGGACTCACTTCAGATGCTCCGCGACCTCCTCGTACTTAGAGGGAACCAATTGGTAGGACGATGGAAAGTCACTCCTTAGTAACAAAAGGTGTACGATTTACCGTTAATTTAATGGATGTAAACGTCGAGCGGAAAATTTCAGTCCAAAAGGCAAGGGTCAAAACATCCACACCTTCTACCCAACATCCATAACGCCCTCTATCACTGTCAAGATGCATCTCTCCTTGAGTAAATACAAGAAAAGACCGTAATTTTACATACGTGCAAAATTAATCTTAGATGTAGCAAAGGGCGTGGTTCGTGAAACAGTCTGAAAGTGCTGTCCATCAGGGGGGAATGTTGGCATTGATCTCATCGAGCAGCTCTTGGGCAATCTTGGCATTAGACACCTAAACAGCGATCAATCAAGGATGGCATAGGTCACGAAGCACGGAGCCTACCCGAAGATTATAGTGCACCGTTTTGTTATCCTCGATAACGCTGAATCGTATATATCGCGGGTCTTGCGCCGCGAAACACTTCATCCCTTGGAATAGCGGTACATTTAGCAACAATTTGTAAACAGCTTCTTTTCGCATGACTAAAAGGGAATGCTACACTTAGCATGGGAACGGAGCTCTCAGCAAAGCACGAACCAAGACGAGCTCCACCCCCGTCCGCTCGGCGGACGTTGAGCCTCAGTTGTCCACTTCCCCGCTCCTTCCACTGATTCTGTGGACAGAGCGCATAGAGCTTGCCACGCACATGAAGAAGCGTTTCTTCTTCCTCTTCACCCGTAATCACTAGACACACGCTCAACAACCTGCGCGGGTTATTAAAAGAATCTGAGCTTGCCTTCTTGTTCCGTCAATTTTTCCTTTTCTTCTTCACTCTGTTCTTCTTCTTCATCTTTGCTCGCACGCAATCGTTCACCAAACGTCGACGGTGCACGATCGCTTTCTTCCCTATCCACATCACCCTCTTCCTCGCCACTTCCACTCCATTCTCCATTTCCAAGTACACCGAGGAAAGACCCCTCTTTGCGTTCCAATGAGCTCCTTGAAGAGCCCCCATTCGGTGACTCTGCCCTTGCACGCTTCGGATGTGGTGTCGAGAACGTGTGCACGCCTGTATTCGCATAAGTTGCAAACACACTCGCATTCATGCCCATCGTCCGTCGCGTCGGGGATTTGCTCCGCCCAAGTATGTTGCCCTTGCTTCCTAATGGTGATTTGGACCTTGCATGCGAAAATGGAGAAGCGGTTGCAAATGGAGAAGCAGACCCCGCAAAGGCTTCAAATCCTGTCCGCTTAGTCGCGGTGCTTGGCGTCGCTTGTTGTGGAGAAGTATGAGATGATGCAAACGCTGCAAACGATGATTGGCTAAATGAAGATGTAAAGGGGGAATGGATGGATATGGTATCAAGGGGCAATGAAACATGGTTGGTAGACGGGGACATAGGTGGTTTTTGATTGTTGGGTGGAGCACTCGAGAAGACGTTCTGTCCTTTGACAGAGGCAAACGGGGACGCCGTAGAAGCGTAGGACATGAACCCACCCTATAAACGATTTAATTGGACACGATGAGGCCATACAATAGGATACGCACCAATTTCGGTGCAGGCGTCTCCGGCGCTGGTACTGGCGCTGGTGGCGATTGATCGTTCTGCTCGGGAGGTGGCGACGGTCGCTTCGAGACACGTGGATTATCATCCTTATCTGCATCGTCCCTAGGACGCTTTGCGGTTTCGGCTGTCGGCGTAAGCGTCGACGGCCCACTCTCGGGCCCCAAACTGGTCGCGCGATCTGCTAATTTACGTTTGAGGCCCTTTTCAGGTTCACCACCGTCCGACTCAGAGGTACGTCGGGTATGCGGCAGACTAGAAGCCGTATCTTGCGCCTCCTCGGCCTCTTCAGTGGCATCGTCAACGGAAGATAATAAACTTGGCGGTGGTTGCGTGGATTGGGATACAAAGACGACTTGCGTCGCCTCGATGTTGTCTTGCGTCTCGCCCGCATCCTGGGACGGCGCGATGCTCGGCTGAGAGTCGGATCTCGCTTCTTGCTGGGACTGCGGACCCTGTTGCCACTTCATGTCTTCCACGCCTTGACTGATCTGTCGAACCTTGATGTCGTGTGGAGGTGAAACGCTGAGCACTGGTGAATGCGGGTGGGACGGAGTCCGAGAGCGCGACCGGCTCTGGGTATCCAACACGTCCTCTTCGAGGGTGGTATCGAGATGTACCCGACCCCTCTTTGCAGGCGATTTCACGTCGAGCACATGCTAGTATGGGAATTGGAGAAGCAGAGAAAAGAGCGTGTTGGAGGTGAATTTACGTCAAGTGTGCCACAGGGTGAGGCAAGGAAGAAGACGTACTGCACTGGTGGCAGTCCTAGGTGTAGCAGGCTCTAGGGAGACCTCTCGCTCCCGTTTTCTGGATAGTGTTTGTTCTGTTCGGATATATGATGTAGTTGGGAATCGGGTACAGGATGAGTCAAGGTCGGCCGGTCTGATAAAGCAAGGCCATACTGCAGCCGGATAAACGTACCTGTACATTCGTTCGCGTCGGGCGAGGGCGAAGGCGAAGGCGGCAAGGGCTTGCGGTCGTTGTCGAGGCTGGCAACGACCACGTCGACGGTGTCAGCCATTGTACACCGGTGGTCTGTGCGCTGTGAACGTTGTGTGGAGTTTCTTGCAAAGCGGGAACAACAGGCGCAGCTGACAAGCGGCAGGGCAATGGCACTCGGCACAATCCGATCACAACAAAAAGACCCCTCTTTTTGCGCGAGCCGGTCAAGATTCTCATTGTTACAAAATAACGATAGTAACTAACATCCTTCTTCTCGTCGTCGCTCGTCTGCAATCGTCAATATCTGCACCAGACTTGGTTCAAAAACCGGTTTCGTCAAGACACTAGAAACCCCCTCAGCCCGTGGGTGCAACCGGTGGATAACACTCACTGATCCACGCCTGCCTCAAAGTACTCCTTCTGGTCCCCAATAAGCGCATTCCCTGTATCATCTCAGTGCCAAGCCAAGCGCCCAAAGAACAAATACCTTACCAGTCACGCCGACGACAAAGTCATGCCGGCCCATCTCCCGAAGCTTTGCCACCACCTCTAATCCAGACATGATCGGCATCTGGTTATCCAGGAATACAACATCGTAACGACTAGACGACGATGGGTCGCCGTCATCCTGCCCTGGATCCTCAGCGAGCGATCCGGATGGAGGGTCTTCATGGGATGCCTTGCTCTGCCTGAACGTCCTCCCAATGATCATCTCGAGAGCAATTTCACCATTCTCTGCGGTTGAGACATGGCAGCCAAGTCTCGAAAGTGTCCGAGACATGATTGTTCGCGTCAACCGGTCATCATCTACAACGAGCACGATCATAGGCGGTTCGAATACCGTAGATGGCCCCCTTCGCAATGATGGTGCTGGTGTTCCCTGAACAGGTGATTTCAGGCTGCTTGCAGCGGGTTCCACAGAAAGAAGCGATAGTGAGGTTGTCGCGTGTACTGGATCCGTAGACCCAGAACCAGGAGATGGCAGTGGACCCTGATCCTTTTGGACAAGCCCCTTAGAGTTCCCTTCCACTATGGTGGGGCCACAACCTGCCAAAGAACACTCTGCAATGGATGTACCGGTTACCGTGGAAGGCAGCGGAGGACCAAGTTGGGTCCCGGAAGAAAGCTCCCCGATGGTTCTCGTGAGCACGTGTGGTTCTGACCCGTCATTTGCATTTGGCAACTTTAACTCCACCAAGCCTCCTACACAAAAGGTATGAGCAAAAGGATACAAGAAAAGAGAGTGTGGGCGTACCCTGGTCCATAAGGGACTCCATCGCATTAGGAGCTGATGTCGGTCGCGGAGGCCGGCTCTGGAGCAAGTCAATGGATAACGGTCCCTCGAGATCAGACGAGTGCTTCTCGCTCAGCCCAGACTCGGGGTCTGGTAGATCGACAACTTTGACACCCACGCCCAGCGCTATTTTGCAATTTCCATGACAAACGGTGCCGCCACACCATTAGTAACGGGAGAATCATGAGGTTTTGATGACGAGACGGAGATGAAATATGATACATACGCATTTCAACCCAAAATGTCGATCCATGGCCAAGTTTCGAGCGCACTCCCAAGCGCCCGCCACTCAATTTTACGATTTGCCGTACAAGAGCTAACCCGAGCCCGGTGCCTTTCCCACCTTGTTGTCGCCCCTGTTCGGTTTGGTTGAATGGAGCTATACGAACAAGTGGGTGGGAAGTTCCTACCAAAGTGGTTAAGCCTTTGAAAAGACTCACTAAAGAGTTTCCCCTGTGTAATCTCACGGGGTGGTATCCCATTGCCCGTATCACTGACTTCAATCCGTACAACTATCCTTTTCAATGGGCTATTGCGCTGTAGGGTGGGGTTGTCGACATCTTGATCGCCTCTGATAGGGCAATCTACTCCGTCCTCGGGAGTGACTAGGACCTCTTCAATAGCGTCCTCCGACTCTACCTGAGGTCGTGGAGCATCCCTCGGTTCAGGGTGAGGATGTGCTGGAAGTACGAGACGGGTCGTACAGGTGACGCGCCCGCCCGCGGGGGTGAACTTGCAAGCATTGCTGTCGTCGTGCAGTTAGACGAGATCCTTTAGAGAGCTTCCGCCCCTCACCTAGCAAGGTTGTTGATGATCTGACGCAGTCGCAGAGCGTCCCCAAGGACCACTCCATCTTCTTCGCCGCTCATAACATTCGGGTCTTCTCCCGTAGCTTTACAGGCTGCATAGCATGCGACCTGCGAAATTAGACGATGGTTCAAAGTAACACGAGCACAACCTACTTCGTCGATGGTCTTGTCTAAATGAGTCACTAATTCAAGATTACGTGCATCGGTCGCCATCCGCAATGGTACGAAGAGGGTTCTTATCACTGCATGGAATGCATATGGTTTGAATAAGATCTCAAAACGTCCACTATCCATGCGATTGCTGACGGGATGTCAATGCTGCTTTTGAAACGCCTGAGGGGACTTACAAATCAAGCACATCGTTAAGTACTTGCACGAGAGTCAGCCGGAAGACATGAATGGTTCATAGGAAAACCAACCTTTGGACATCATAACCAAGCTACCCCCAAGAGCCATGAACTCGATTTCCTGCGCCTTCGATACTGCACCGGATGCCTCCATGTTCTGGACCGCCAAGACTGCCGCAATAAAGGTTAGCAGGGATGTGGATACTTGTCGGTGATACGCACGCGCTGTATTCAGAGGCACACGGACCTGTACGAGCTACAATATAAATTACGTGAACTCCGTCAGGATCAATGTACTACTCATCATGAAAAACATAGCTGTGCGATCACTCATCAGTTACCTGAGAAAGACAATGCAACGAACGATTTACGATGTAAGGCGACGCTTCGAGTCGGCTTCTTTGCGTTCATTGATCTGTGCCTTTTGTGTTTCTTTAAATTGGACCTTGAGTTGCTCGCGCAGAATAAAGAGTCTCCTCTCGGACTGGGAATTTGTCAGAAACGCTGAAGCAGCGAATGAAAGTAGTCGACTTACGTTCTCATGCATGTAATGGACAAAGAGAAGAAAAATGTGGTATATGATGAAATTCAAGAGGTCTTCCTTGGGCGTATCAAAAATGACTCTGCCACATGGGTGAGATTACGCACTGCGGACCCAAATTGGGCGATATGGCAAGATCAATGCAGATGCACTGGGGCGAGACCGCGTAAGGAAGAATGAAATGGTGTCTGTCTCCACTCACACGGTAAAGAAGGTCAAAGATCCGATGAGCGCGGCCATCCTGCTTGTCATCAATCCAAATAACGCAATCGTTTGTAAAGCCGAAGTATAGCTAATTGAACCGTTAAATCGGGGAAGATAAAAGTATAGGAAAGTCATACTAGAACATGCCAAGAAAATCCTTTGTACCAATGTCAAAAACGTGGACTGGGCTATAGAAGCCGCACAAATACCTTTGACGAAACAGTGTCAGGGACGGTTGAGGTTCTAAGAAGTTAGTGGTACAAACATGGAGAGAAGCTCATACAAGCCCCTGAACATTTCTTAATGTACACCGATAAGCTGAATGAGAATCACTCACCAACACCAAGTCGCACAGCCAACAAGTATTTGGTATGGGATTGGACGATCACGAGGAAAGTCGAGGACAACAAGCACAGGCAATGGCAAAGTCAAAGCGGGAGTGAGCTACCTGGATGTCAGCGCCCATTGGGATAAACAAGAGGATTGACTGACACCCCATAACCATATTTTGTCAAAGATGGTAATTGGGCTGGCGATAGTGGAAGCGCCGATGATCCAGTTAATGACAAGAAAGAGAGAGGACCACAATACCAACGACTGGGAGCAACTGAATGCACTGTTCGAAGGGAAAAGAATGAGAGATACCTTTTTAATAAACCAATGTTCTTTGTGAAATCTCTGCTCGGTCCTGTCGTCAAGAAAGCGAACGCAGAAAAACTTGACAATGGCAGGCCATGCTTCCCAGCGAAGAGACGAGTGTAAAATGGAAAAGAAATGGCTATCCTCTGGCAGTGTGGTCGTGCCACGGTCAAGGGTTGTGCTAATCTGAGCATAACTATCGGAAGATCTTGTGTGTCCGCGTTCGGAGGATTGATTAAGGGAACTTTTCAGGTCCTCTGACCAATCTCTGTCGACGACAATCTCATCGACCTCGTCATCGTCGACTTCGTCTTCGGTTCGCTGGCCAGTGCGAGGATGATTGCTCCCCAATGAGCTGTCAGCAACTGCGGAGGAGTCGGAGGGAGAGTCGGCGCCGATTCGCTTAACGAAGCGGGCCCAGTGAACTTTGAGAACGGCAAACCTGGCGGTCTTTTTCTTTCTGCGTCGTGGAGAGCCTGCTGGGCCTGCTAGTGCGACGGGAACGGGGAGTTGGAGGTGGTCGTGGGGAAGGGAGCTGACCGAAGGCAGGTCGAGAAGGCGATCCATCGCGAGATGGTGAGGGGAGGTGATCAAGGCGAGGCCAAGAGGTAAGAGAGGGTATTCATAGAAGAGAGATAATGCGGCCAATCATTCTGCAGATTCGGAAGTCGTCCAGCCAACGCGAAGGTGCCAAGTAGGTCCTTATGTACCTTGACTGCCAGCGCTTGTCACCCCGCCGGCACCAATTCCACCTCCGAACTCCCTCGACCGACACCGAACCACACCCGCGCGTCCATCCAGAGAATTAGCAGCGGTATTCTGGGTGCTTGTACACACCTGTCTGCCAACACCTTTCTTGTTTGTATGCACGAGGACGGTCGATTGCCAGCTCAGCGGACACCAAGTGGGATATTCGCGCTCGGTCGGAGTTTGATTCTTCCACGGCACTCTGCCTTTCTCGTATCACACCTTCTCCACCTTGTCCCCTTCGTCATACGACTCGTCCTACTCGTAATTACACATATCCCTCCAGGTACGCAAAAAAATATACTTCACCTCGCACCATGGAGTGACTTCGACCCGTTCAGCACATTGGCAGATTTTTTGCACACCATTTCCCCCACTGCGCCTATGGCAGTGCAGATCACCCTCAAGAGCGGGGACAAGGTCAAAATCAACGGTAAAAATCAGCTTGCACTCTTTTCCATCGCCTCTTATCCATAGGAATCATATGCCCCAGACCATGTATATTGTTCCCCCCCTTGGTCAGTCCGAGACGGCACCCCTTACTCTGTGGCGCGCATCATGGAGTTTCTCCCCCCGGAAGGAACCACCAAAGGTAAAGGAAAAGGAAAGGAAATTTATACCCGTGTTCGGCTTGCCTGGTACTACCGTCCAAGCGACATTAGCGATCGTCCCGTCGCAGATTCTCGCCTTCTCTTGGCCGCCATATATTCGGAAGTGTGCGACATCAACCAACTTCGGTCCAGATGCTTCGTCATTCACAGAGATAAAATAACTGACCTCGCTGGTTGGAAGAAACGTCCAGACAGATTTTATTTCAATCGTCTATTTGACCCTTATATCAAGAAGGAGTTCGAAGTCATCCAGGCAACGGATGTCCGAAATCGTACGTACCATACAAAGTCACGTGTTTTCAACTCACCTCCATTCATCTGCGCAGTACCCGATCACATACGACAGGTGTTGCTCTCCAGATATGAGTATGTGGTCGCGGAGAAGGATGTCGTTCCCGACCTCACAGATACCCTTCGTCTATGCGCTACATGTAGTCAGTGGTGCGCAAAGTGAGTCACTCCCCACACTATCACGCGCGGAGCTTATTGACACCGTCCATTAATTAAGCCCCGATACGGTGGGATGTGATAGATGTAAAAAATTCTTTCACATGGGCTGCGTTCAGCCACCCCTCCTTGCAAAACCGTCGCGTGGTTACGGTTGGACATGTGCACCGTGTTCGAAACGTCACGAAGAAGAAGTCGACAGTCATGATGTTCGTCACCCGACACCGGTAACCAAACCCAAGTCGAACGCACCAGCGCCTCGGGGCCGTGGCCGCCCGCGAAAGGACCGAACACTGGCGGAAAAGGAGGAAAGCGTGGACATCAAGTACTTCAAAATGTGGCCTTTCCGATATTTCGGGTGAGTGACCATTCCGGACGTTCATTCCCTAGGTTAAACAATTGGCTAACCCATGCCGGCAACTACTTAAGTCAGTATACCGTTGCGGAGGATACGCTTGGTAAGTGTGAGAATTACCGTTAATGGAAAAGGTCATATATGGATCGTAGATCCCGACGACCTCATTTTCCCTCGTGCGGCCACCCGAGTCGGGCCGAAGTACCAGGCTGTGGTTCCCCCTCTCAGTGCTATAGTCTCCCCATCAGTCGGTGACGACGTTCTGCCACCCAAGGGTGTCGTCGATGGCGAACAAAGAGGTGGCGACAATACCGTAGAGGTGCTGAGCATTATTAACAACCTAACGAATGAGGAAGGTGCGCATATATGTAACCGTCAGGTAATTCCGACTGACCGACTGCTATCCAGTTTCTGAACGTAAGTCACTTGTTTTTTTTTCGTCCGATTTTCTCCCTTAAACCTTCTGTCTATGAAGTGGAAGAATGGAAGTCCGCATTGACCAGGAAGAGCGAGGATCTCCACAGCGTAGATTGGCTTACGGAGGCGTTACGCCGCTTCTCACAAGCGCATTTAATGAACAGGGGGTGGTCCACTGTGGACATGAGCATCACTACTCGTCCGGAGAAGGTAATCACCATATATTCGCTTACATTAATTCCCCTTGATTAAGCTCGATCTTGTAGTGGAAGAAGGGGGACACTAGATATACTGACAGAGAATGGACCGCAGAAGAGGTCGCCGCCTTTGAGGATGGCATTCTTCTTCATGGTCCAGAACTCCGAGCGGTGCGTGACGAAGTAGGCACGAGGACGGTCCCAGAAGTCGTCCGATTTTACGGCCGCTGGAAGAAGTATGTTTCCAAGTCTGGGGTGCTGTTCTATTTTTTCATACTCGGTGTTAGCTTGAGGTTACAGGAGGAGCATATACGCGCTCGTGAGCGTGCCGCAGTCGTCAAAGAAAATGAGGGAGAAGAGCCTGTCGTAGACGTGCCCATGTCTGACGATGAAGGATCTATCATCCGCGGATCAACCGAGATAAGCGCTGGCTGTGGTGCCTGTCGAACACGCGAATCCGACACCTGGTGGAGGGCTCCCAAGGGACTTGCCATCGACATCCTTTGTGAAACATGCGGTACGAACTGGAGGAAATATGCTGACTTGAATGTTCGACCCGTTCGCGAGGAGATCTTACCTCCAGGGAAGAGGAGTGTGGATAAACGTGAGGGCACACCGTTGAGTGCTCCAATTGCGAAGCGGCTCAAGGTATGTTTTTTTTTCCTTGAGTGATTTTCGCTGGGTTGATTTTTCGTCTGGGACAGACCTCTGTGACGACGAATGGCACCCCCCCGCCTGTCACACCCGCGGCACCTCAATTACGTTGTCTGGCATGCCAGAAGAATGGGCCCATGGGTCGAGTCCTCAAGTGCAGTCAATGTTTTTTCCGAGTACATGCGGGTAAACACATCGTGAATCTGGGTGGATAACGAATACTTATACGTCTGCCAAGGAGCATGTGGTGTCTCTGTAGACAAGGACGCTGTAGAATCATGGCTATGTGACCTGTGCGACAACGAGAAAACGGAGGAAGCGTCTTTGGTGAGCAATTTCACTTTGGTTTTTTCTGGCTTCTATCTTACTTCGGGTATGTAGAATACCGACTGCGTGCTCTGTCCACAGAGGAGGTCGAAGATATCAACGAAGGATATGGATTCATTTTTGCGTGCTGCGAAACCCACAGAAGGCCAAGCTTGGGTCCATGTCTTGTGTGCCGTATTCTCCCCGGAGGTCACGTTTTCCGATGTTGCACGTCTACGGTTGGTAGAAGGTATCAACACCATCCCTCGTGCCCGTTGGTCGGCGGTACGTACTCCCCCTTCCAGATAGTCGCGATGTTCATTCCTAGACGCTACAGCGGTGCACCTTGTGCGGTGAGGCGGGCGGTGCTGTCATTCGATGCAGCGATTGCATTCGAGAATACCATGTTTCTTGCGCTTGGAGGAATGGTCACCGGTTTGGTTTCGAGATTCAACCTGCGAGTCGTCTTGCCACCTTTCTTCATCACTGTCATGGCACGCTGATACAACCATACCTCCATCCAGGTCCGGAATCACCGTCGTGAGGCCCTTGCGACCACGTTCAAAGGCGAAACGGGCAACATGGTCCCGATCGTGTGTTGTCAAGAACACGACGCAAGCAAACGCGTGCTGTTTGACATGTGCGATACGGACGAGACCGGCGAGGTGATTTTCTTACACATTTCCTCGAAGACGCGCTAATCATTGCCCCCTTTTTCCTTTGGCGCCGCCTCGGTCCCCCCCAGACCGCACTACAAGCATACTGTGGAACGTACAAACGCGCGCCCGTCTCCTATGCCCACGCACTCCTACGCAAAGCCCGCCGGCTCGACAGCCTACTCCACCCACATCGCGTTGACGTCCTCGACGGTCCGAGTGAACCAGACCACCAATGCGATCTCTGTACGACGCAGTATTCGCCCTGCTTTTATCGAAGCAGGTATTACCCCGACCGATGGCATTGTCACAAGTGTCATTGGTCGTTGCAGGCCAAGGCGAGCGGGGACGCGGAGACGGTCGAGGAGTGGCCGGAGCTCGTGTCACCGCGCGCATCGCGGGCGATGCAAGAGTGAATCTGTCGTGTGATCTCGCGCATTTTTCATCGTGTCGTTGGTCGTCGCACGTTCCTTTGAGTTAGCTTTCCTTGACACTGTCATTATGGTACATTTGCTTGTAAACTAGTTCGATTTGGAGGAAGAACGAAGCGGAAAGAAAAAAGAGATGCAGCACGATACAAGCGTCAAATGGCATGGGTAGTACTGTGTCTGAACAAAAAAAAGGGACCCTAAACATCCAAATAAGCAGACTTAAATATCCGTAGGCGGTTAAAAGGAGAGTGAGCATGTTGTCGAGTGAAGTCACAAGATTGGCAATGTCTATGTCTTGACCCGTCTGTAGTACAATACATATGCAGGACGTCCCTGTCACACAGTAAGAGAGCCATGTCTGGGACGGGAAGAAGAGAGCGACATACCACGACCTCCTTCGCGTCTATCGGGGTAACCCGACTGTCATCACAATAAAGCCATCCAGGTCGGGATGCCACGAACGCTGTGTCTGAACGCATCCATGAGCCAAAAACAACTTCAACGCCGAATCGACGAAAAAGAAAAGAAACACGGACAGTGACCGTTACTCAGACTACCAAAGTGGTTCGTGACGCCGTACAGATCGTACCTGTACGGCGGCAGCTGCACGCGCGGGTCATTGATCGCACTACTCGTCGAAGTTGGTTTCTCGACACTCTTGCGCAGGTCTGGTGGGAGTGGGGCCGGCATGTAGTTGGTGAGATCGAGGCTTTTAAGAGGGAAATCGACGATCGCTTCAATCTTGTCTGTGAAATGTCCTTTGACAGAGAAGCGCTTGAGGTGGATCAACAAGACGGGTGGTAACCGTGAGAGGGTGAGAATCTTGGAGGCACTGCGCAATGTTTTGCATTTTGGACAATGCCTGAGACGGGTCAAAATTGTTTTAGGAATAGGTAGACAATGCCGCTTACCATGCCTCTGACTTCTCGAGTACCTCTTCCTTGACAAATGCATCCAAACACGAATACAAGGAAACTTTTGACGGACCCTTGATGGAAGGTATCGGCAAAGATAGATACATGAATGAATTATAGGTCGTTGAAGTCTGTAAAATATGAAACTTGTTAGCACGACAAAGTTCTTAAAGTCGAGAACACCATCGTCACTGACGTGATGGCAAGTCAGACACTCCATCCTATTCCGAAACTGTCCTTGGAAATAATCCACGATTACGCTGTCATTTCGCATCCTGTATATTTCCCACTCTTGCTCGCTCGCAATTTGCTGAGGAAGTTGTTCGAGTTCAGCCTCGCGTTCGGGTGATGCTTCGCTGTTAGGTTTCGTAAGTACGCGATTGAGGTCTTCGTGAAGAGCATCCAGGAGAAACGTCAAAAATTCTTGCGAGTCGTGCTGGTCTGAACCACCGAACTGGGCTGCATAGTTACATATTGATTTCTATATGGAGAGCGTAAGCCAAGTGCCCGACTGGATTGGTGAAAAGATAGACGTACTCGGAAAATGAAAGGAGTAAAGTAGGGAAGTTCTGAATGTGACATTTCGTAGAGGATCTGCGAAAATGCACTCGCCAATCTCCCTTTCGTTCCCAGTGGATTGAGCATATTCACCGCATTCTTCCACCGCCCATCTTAAACATGATCAATGATCTCGTCAGATTAAGTGTTTAACGAGTGGACCATACCCGTGAAGAATCTTGCAAAGGGCACCGTGGCGCTCAAACATTGAATTGTGGCGTTCATGTAACATGTATTGCCTAGATTCTTTAACCCGGTTGTATTGATGTGCAGATCAGACCAATAGAGAACTGGATAATCCGACTGAATGGTTGGGGGCTTTGGACCTGCTTTGGACGTGTATGGTACCGAAACAGAGTATGAGGGTGAATGCTGCAGACGAGGTCGCGAATCCTGACGCTCGGAAACGGGGGAAGCCGCGGGTGGGGGTGGCCGAATAACTTGGAGGTCGGGGTAGTCGATGGAAGTTGGGCGATGAGTAAAGCTGGAACCATTCATGTAATCACTCCGCCGTCTTGCCAACGGTGAAGGGTTGATGGATGCTTGAGGAGGGAGGGATACAGGAGTGAACGATGAAGGTGTTTGAGAGAAGGACGATGTGCTAGTTCCAGGGGGTGATGCTGAAGCGATTGAAGGGTATGTGATAGATGTGGAACTTGTTGTACTAAAAGAGTAGACTGTTGGCCGGGGTGATTGTGACATCTGCAATTAGACAGTGAAAGCGCTGCCACCAGGAATACCAATAGAACTTACAATTTCAGATTGACTATGAGAATGTGATATAGATGGAGGTTTGGATATCATTTGTCGACGAAATGAAGATGCAGGACCATCCGGAGTCGTGTCAATTTCAGGAGTCTTTCCAGACAATCTTTGATTATCATCGGTTGTGAACATCATTTTCGAAACATTGGAATGGTGAGGACATACGAAGGGGACAACTCTGGATGTCGTTTGTCCGTCAACACGCCATTTGCATGCGATGAGCCTAACAACGACCGATTGCGCGACGCATCGGGAATCGACGCGGAAGATAGTATCGCACCTGAGGTACTGCTGATGCCATTCTCGAGAATGCTGTTTGGTGAGGCCCGAGTTCCACCGGGAACTCCACGGACGACCTCATCAGGAAACATTTGTTTCCACGCCTGAAAACCCCCTTCAAGTAACACGGGCGTATGGCGTAGAAATTTCCTGTATGCATCGCTGAACACGGATTGGACAAAAGCCGATAGTGGACCAGTAGCATCATATGTCTTTGAAGAAGCATCATAAAGAACCACAAGGTCAAACTTGTCACGGTTTTGAAAGAGAACCCATTCTTCACGAGGTGCGACAACTAGCGAGTCTTCCAGGCTAGCAGCCGTCACACTACGCCTATCATTAGCAGATAACATGTCAGTGTATGGATCCCAATTACCTTGGACGTGCAAGAACAGACGGCTCGAGGCATACTATGGCATCTGCTTTGATATGCTCCTTGTCGAAGTCTTCTCGCGTCCGTATGTCAACCATAAGGGTTTTGAGACCATATGCATCCAGATATTCATGCAGGAGTTCGGGATGGATGGTATTTAACTCCGGAATTACTGGTTTTTCTGGTACGGGTGACGCCTTCGAAATGAGTGGAGTGGACGCGAGACTATTGATAGAGGGCCTTGAAGTGATTGTCGGGGAAGCTGGACGACTAATGAAGGCATTCATGGTTGGTGTTATTGGTGTACTCGAAGGCCGCGGTCCAGGGTCAATGGATAACGATGGAAATTGTTTGAGATGAGGTGAATTCAATAGTTCGACACCGTTTATGCTGTTCGATTGCGAGATAGACGACTGGTGGGTGATGCTACTGCTCGCTGCGGGTTCTGGGACTGGGACAGACGGGAATCTGGATGCAAACTCGTCCAACTCGTCTATGGATGGGAAAGCCTGTGAAAACTCAGCGACGGTAGTATGAACAAGAGGAGGAGATGATGATTCTGAGGATGTCGGCGAAGGAGGACCCAGGCTGGAAGGCAGGACGACAGCGTGCGGCGATGATGTTGCTGAGCTGTCGCTTGATGGTGGGATGATGGCAGAAAGTGGAGGAGGTGGCGGCGCTGATACAAGGGTTGGTGATAGTTTATGTGTGCGTATGGGCTCGGGAGATCTGAGCGGAATAGAAAGAGGGGTAGAGGGTGCAATGGGAAATTCTCGGGAGGTACGTTTGGAGGTGTCAACGGCCAATCCAGCGTCGTTCAACTTCCTGACACGATCAGCGATGGAGGGCGCGATTTGTTTGCTTGGTCCGGCGTCGGTGTTGTCATTGCTGATGGGTTACATTAATAAGGTTTGAGAGATATAGGTTGATAATGCTCACGTTGCGGATGATTTTTCAAGATCGGTCAACTTTGCTTCGATGGCTTGAACACGTTGCGTAAGGTTGCTGCCATCGGTCTAATGATGCAAGCCTCAGCCACAGACGAGTCCGACAAAATGGAGATCAACCTTTTCAAAGTCGAGAAACTCCTTGTATAAAACCCCATGCCGTCCAGGTTTAGTCTCAGCCATGACCTCTGCGCTGTGCATGAACATGTGGGTTAAGATTCCGGCCTTCAAAAAAGCGCCAAGAGCCGCCTTCAGGTCGCCCTGGTTCTCGTACAGTCGAGCCTGCTGAGACTGGGTGCGTGCGGACTTGATGAGTGTCATAGCAGATACTCCCTTGGCAGCTCTTCGGACATCCTCCTTTGCCTTTTCCTTGATTTCTGCGACCGTCAGATCGTTGATTGTGGTGGGGGGACCATTGTGCATTTCTGGCGGTGGTTTGTGGTCGTTTCTGGTATTGTCAGGAAGGTAAAAGTGAGACTTGTCACTGTGCGAAGATATGAGGCCAGGTCCAGGAAACGTCGGGTGAAGTATAGCAACTCCAGGCATTAAAACAAGAACCAGATGAGCCAAGGGACAGACCGGACTGCGAACGGACGAGGGGGAGGAGGAGAAGGATACGGGATTACGTAAAGCGCAGCTTAGCAAATTGTCACGCTCTCGGTGACCAATGTGACTTATTTTCTGGCACGTGACCCGACGCGTTCAACATCGACCCCGACGACGAACTCGACAAGAAATGGCAGAAAACGTTCACTGGGCACTCGATGTCTCAGTATCTGACTTTGGTTCAGCCTTTGACACGACCTCATCGTCTTGCACATCGACCTCGACCTTCCAATACATAAACTCACAGCTTGTCGCCCATGGATTCACCGCAGGCCCCGGTATATCGCTCGAGGGTACCTCTAACGAGAATATGGAACGTGTCACGAAATGTTTTTTTGCGATGCTCAGTCAACGAGTGGTATGTCAACCCGCTCCGATCAAAGTCTACACCTCTGAACACGCGGTAGACCGACATGTCGCGAGCAGAGGAGCTGTCGACGAAATTACGAACGCTGTCGTATGACCATGAACGACTCATGAGCATGCATCGCTCTTCCACCGAGAAAGCACTCAATGCAGAACGTGAAGTGAACATGTACAAGTCGCGTCTTGCGTGAGTAACAGCAGAGCGAGCGAACCTGCTAGGCCCCACCACTCACCAGTGTATTAGGACTGCTGCTCGTTCGCTGCAATCATCAGAGTCACATCATAAACAGACCACTGCTGAACTTCAGCGAACAAGAACATCACTCCAGGCTCTTCGTGCCACGCACGCAGCCGAACTCAAGAAGAGGGAGAAGGAGATCGAGCGAATGGTGGACAAATGGACCAAACTCGTAGACTCTCAAACAAAATCGTCCACAACCTCTCCTGGTATGGTAATTCGAGGGGCTAACGCCGAGGTCGCTTCAGGTATGGAGCTACTCGGAAAGGGTAAAGGATACCTGGAAGTCGCTCTGGAGCATGCAGAAAGCTCGAGAACGGAACTTCTCGACGAGACGACCCGGCTTAGAAGATTAGTACTCGTGTCCGCGAATCGCTTGCAGTCTATGATACATCAGATACGCATCTTGGCTTCCGTGAAATCAGAAGAGGTAAGCTTCTTTCATTGTTCCTCGCCCGTGATAGTCTAATGTGCAATAGCCTGCGTCCTTCGACCACGATGCGTTGTTCCCGCTTACCCCCATTAATGCAGCGGATGATAAAATTCTTTCACTCTTTACTTCCGCAAACGATGCCATTTCCTTACTATCGAAACACCTCTTGGACAAGCCAAACGTCACACAGACTACAACTTCTGGACAACCCATGGAAGCAAACTCCGAAGAATGTAAACGTCTTCAGGCCGTCATTGCGAAGCTGCAAACCGAGCTTGGTGAGTCGGACACTATTCACTGCTACGTTTGCGACTGATAATATATATTCCTCTCCTCCAGATGAAGCTAGGAAATTACACGAAACACACGCAACCGAAACGCGTGAACTCCTTAATCAACTGGCAGCCCAAGGGATGCAGAGAGCCTCCGTGGACGACTTGCTGATCACTTCCGAACACGATGCTGAACGTGACCGGCTTGATCGCATCAAGAAAGAGCTCGAAGATGAACGCGAGAAGTTTACCCGAGCAGCCGTGAAGCTCGGCAAAGAGAAATCTTCCTTCGAGGTAAAGCTCATCGGTTTGTTTTCACTTAAGTACCTTATATCTCATTTCCGTGTCCAGAGTGAAAGAATCAAGTTCTTGGACGAAAGGCGAACATGGCAGGTCCAACAGATGCTTTCCGAGCACCATCCGACCCCTGCTCCGGAAGCACCACCCGCCAGCGCACCTCCTTCCCCCAGTTTGGCTGACTACCTTCCTGAGGTAAAGAAATCACCCCGCAAGTCCCCCCGCAAACAGAAGGTGGTAGGCAAATCGGGTAACAGTCGTAAGACGCGTGTCTCCCGTCGTTCCTCCATCTTCTCTATTCCGCCTCCGACTAATGCTGAACCTGCGTACGAGACGGAGGTGATCCCCATCGTCGTCCCTGCATCAAAACAACAAACGGATAATAAGCCATCCACCCTGACGAAATCAATCCTTCCAACCTCTTTCGTTCTCCCTCCCCCGTCACCCAGGACATCATTGCCACCACCTGACTCGTTGCTCGGACCCTTGGATAGTCACATCCCTGAGAGTAATCCAAACCCCACCGAGAGCTCA
>JBBPNM010000065.1:0-18177 GCA_038090895.1 Boletus bicoloroides
CCATACCCACCACCAGGCGGTCCATAACTTTGACCAGGAGGACCATAGCTGCCCGGTCCACCAGGCCCTCCACCTGCAGGACCATATCCATTAGCATGACCATCACCAAATCCACCTCCCTGATAGCCGATGCCTCCGCCACGACCACCTCTAAGTAATGTCAGATGATGACCATGCAAACAGGAGAAACAATCATTACCTGTAACCATCATCACGACCGCCACGGAACCCTCCCCCACCACCACGGAACCCTCCACGATCGCCAAAACCACCACCCCTGAAGCCCCCACCTCTGCCTCCACGAAAACCGCCACGATCTCCAAACCCACGTCCTCCAAATCCGCCCCTGACAGTTCTGGGAGCTACAATTGGAGCAGCTTCGACCACGGCCTTGGGTCTGCCGCCGAGACCACCACCCAGTCGTCGCGGCTTCCAGCCTCGCACCGTTCGCCCGCGCTCAACATCCACGAGGATACGCTTGCCCATTATATGGAGACCATCAGACTCCTTGTAGGCGGCTGGAGGGGTATGAGCAGAGATATTCGAAACCAAAATGAGAACGAATGTACCTTTCATATCCCTTTCACGCTCGTACACAATGAAGGCATAACCCCTGCCACGATTTTTCTTGTCTCGAACAATTCTTACCCGTTCGATGGTACCAAAGGACTCAAACTCGCGTCGTAGATCGTTCTCAGTCGCATTTTTGTGCTGCGCTTGAGAAATCAGAACACAGCAAGACCGCATCGAAGATACACTTACTAAACGAGAGATGAAGAGAGTCTTGTATGGATCTCCAATAGCTTCTGTATCATCTGCCGGCTTGTCTAGAGCAATGTGATAATTGAGGGAACAGGTTGTCACCGAAGAGAACACATACATGTTTCTTTTGCAATTTTAAACTCTTCTGTTTTTTTCTTCTTGCGTTCCTCCCGTCTGATCTGCCGTTTGGTCTCTTCTGCAAGAGTAAAAGTAGGTTCTTCTCCTTCTTCCATCGCATCGCCTTCACCGCTCAGCAATGTTGCGGTTGACTGTTCCTTGAGTCGTTCGAGAATGTCTGCCACCCCAGAGACATCTTTGCAGTGCACGCGGTCAATGTCTTTTCCCACTGGGCGATGATATGGGAGAGGTGGGCGAGGCGCGAAAAGTTTGAGAAGGTTTGGGGGTAACAGATGGGTACCAGGCATGTTGTTAGCGCAAACTGGCCGAAACAGAAAACGTGAGTTGGCCTTGACAGATGGCGTTTAAACTCCGATCCATAAGCTTCAAGAACTGCGTTTGAGCGGTCTGGGACTAGTACTGCTGCTCGTCGTTCGGTGCGTTCAGCACAATCCTACATGGTATCGCATCTACTAATAAGTTGACCGTTTGTAGGACGAAATGAGAAATTTACTGGCCATTGCGCCATGTAGTCGCTCAGCAATTTCTCGTCGTCTCTTCTCCACTCGATCATTCTTCCACCACGATAGCGTCCGCCAGAGACCATGTCCGACCACACCTTCTCGAAAGGATTTCGCCTCTTACTTCTTTCACAACGATAACTGGGGTGCTCGACATCTTACCCGCTTAGCGAACAAACCAGCGGAACCCCTTCCATCCTTGCGAGAGAGTGCCGTCCTTACACCCAAGCGTCTCTTGAGCATCTACGCTCAGCTCGCCAAGACGCGACTCACCATATTAGTTGTGCTGACGGCCACATCCGGAGTTGCACTCTCTCCACTGCCTACCACTCTTCCAATATTACTATCCACTGCTCTCGGGACTGCGTTGTGTTCAGCATCAGCAAACACGCTGAATCAACTGCAGGAAGTCCCTTACGATGCACAAATGGTTCGCACTCGCCAACGTCCGCTAGTACGGCGCGCAATCAGCCCCCTACATGCAACCTGTTTTGCCATTGCAACTGGCATCACTGGACCCGTACTCTTATGGACCATGACGAATCCTTTGACGGCCGCCATCGGAGCGACAAATATATGTCTGTATGCAGGTCTATATACTTATTTAAAGCGCAAGAGCATCTTGAACACATGGGTTGGTGCAGTAGTTGGTGGGCTACCTCCTTTGATGGGCTGGACGGCCTGTGGCGGGAAACTACTTCCAACGGCGGACTACCCTGTCACATTGTTCCTTCCTCCATTCCTTACAGACATCCCCCTCGATGTATCCATGATCGACAATCCCCTTGGCGCCTTTTCGCTGTTCATGCTACTTTACAGCTGGCAATTTCCTCACTTTAACGCCTTGTCGCATCTCCTACGGGCATCCTATGCCCAGGCAGGATATAAAATGCTGTCCGTCCTCTCTCCTCAAAAAAACGCTTTGGTTAGCCTGCGACACACGTTACTTTTGGTACCGATATGCTCGATACTTTTCCCACTCTCTGGCCTCACAACGTGGACATTCGCTCTAACCTCGCTTCTACCCAATTACTTTTGGGTCAGATCTGCTGCAGCATTTTGGCGTTCATGTGGGGAGAAACAAGCGAGATCATTGTTTCATACCAGCTTGTGGTACCTGCCGCTTATACTTGCATTGATGATGGTGCACAAGCAGGGAGTAGATTGGGTTGATTGGAACACAGATAAAGGGAATGATAGAACCTCCGAGAGCAGCGGTGAAGGATACCAACGGGCACTTGCATAACATTGACCATATACTTGGAAATTATCCTTCACCTGCCTTGGAAACTGCATAATCTAATCTTCTTTCGAATTTGAGGACAGAATAATGCTGATTAGTACCGAATACATGTTTGCATCCATTCGATATATAGCAAATCCAGTTGATCAGGGTCGTTTACAGGAACATACTCTGATGGTTTGTTCTATACATGTAGAGTTACACACCAAGCTATGAGCTGACATTAGACATACTTCCTACCGCGCCAAGAAATGGGTCAGCAAAATGCGGAAAACCATTACATGGGTAATATACGCACTGGTAGAATGTCCTGGTAAAAGACCAATTCTTTAGTGCTTGCCTCGCCTCGCACTAGTCTCGACGTTGAGCTAAAATCCTCTCAAACGACTCCCACGTTTGACTTTGCGGATCTCGATGCTTCCCGTCTCTTCCGGAGGGCCTCTAACTTGTTTTTCATGATAGCAACCTTCATATCCGCTTCCTCCTGTGCACGCTCCTCGTCCATAAGGCGGTCCATGATCAACTCTCGTTCGTCTTGCTCTTTTCGTCGCCTGTCTTCCTCATCTACTTTGGCCGTGGGCTGGGCACTTTCACTATCATGAGTAGGGAGACCCTTGGATGGATCTAAGGCCAACTCAGGCTCCGCAAATATCGTGGCGTGGTCGTAGGTAGCAACTGTGTCGGGAGCGTTGATGATAGATTGTTGGAATTGTATCCACTCTTGGTCGAGTGCAGAGTCTCCACCTCCGTCTGTCGGTCTCAAGGCAACAGCTGTCGCCCCACCCGTTTCATCTTCGTCGTCCGAGTCATTGAACGAAGGAAGAGGCGTTTGTGATGGGTCAGAGAAGAAATCCGGAGGCAAGTTGGACGTCGATGACTGAGGTATCGAGGTGACTCTTGACTTTTTGGCAGCACTTCTGATGTCACCGTTTATATCATCGTCCTCAGGTATTTTTCGCTTAAAATGTTTGGCTTCCTCTCCCAGCTCCGTCTCCTTCCGTCTCCTCTCCTCCTCCCTAATGCGGGCAGCATTTGTGCGGTGCCCTTTGCTCCCCAGATGACCGTCCCACGCGGATGGATGTTTGATATTTGTCTCGCAAACGATACAACGCAACTGTCCACTAGACGTGTAGGATGCTAAGGGATGGTCGATCCGTATCTCTTGTCGCTTTGCCTTGAGGAGTGTTCGGACATTCGACATGGGTGGTGCTGTGGATCTGCGACCATTCCGGCCGAGATGCTTTCTGGGCGGAGAGTGAAAATTACAGTACAAATAAAAACACGACTCTCTGAATGTTCCCGTTCATCTTAATGCATACAAGCCCTATGACATACTTCTTTTCTTGCAATATCGACCACATCTCCACCGAGTTTTCAGTGAAGACAGGTCCATGACTTTATTGCTACCGCTGTGGGAGACGTAGTACTGTCTTAGTAACCGCATCAATGCGTCACGCCAGTATTGCCAGTTTCCCTAATGGGGGTGCACAGCATGTAAATTTTTCGAGATAAGATTCCGAGTAGTCTGGTGACCAAACCATCTTAATGACCGGGCTTTTTCGGTTTGTCGTTTCCAGGAATGGGCAGGAAAGCAAGTTACGTGAGAAAGAGTCTCATATTCTAGTTACGGAAACCTTGGGATCACATGGTAATCTGTCTACGTAGTGGAATATGTGATCAGGGTGCACAAGGTTTGCTCGCAGTCATGAATGTTTGAACAGACAAACGTTGGCAGTGTCCAAACAATTTTTTACACCCAGATACACGCGAACGAAATGCGATCGATTGGTTTGATAACATTCACACTTGGAGAAAGTACGAGGTTCTAAAAAAATCAGCCTCGCAAATGCTGCGACGCGGTCGCCGAGTGTCGCCGACATAGATCCTGGCAGATCTTTTGACTCCCTCACGCCCATTCATGGTGTCCCACGTTCTTCAAGCTCTTGGAGATGTGCACCCCATGCATTCGTCACTCTTCACAAGAATCCATCGTCAATGGCCATCGTGCTGAGATGACGGTATCGGGGTGCGTGGGAGCCGGAGGGCGGTGGGGAGGGGGAGAGAGCGTTCAATGAGGGGTGAATGAGAAAGGGAGACATGGTGCTTGAGAGCAAACAGGAGTCGGAGGAGAGAGTAAGCAAGGAGGTAACGCAAGTCGTTGCTACTCATGAGCGAGAACGAATCCACCTTGTTTTGCCAGATCGTTTGCTAGTCGTCCAACCAACCGTTCACGTATTGTTTCTGGAAGTTTTTTGAGCATCTATTCGCCAATAATGCAATAAAACGTCCCAAAACGAAAACGAATGTTCAACGTTGGGCAGTCGGACTTGAGCTTGAAAGCGCTTGATGGACGAGCCTACAGTAATCCGTCAATCGTTGGGCACACTTTATGATACCCCATGTAGTACCTAGTACTTCTGGAGCATTGAATATTCCCTAAAATCCGTTATAGCACATGTTAAGTGATATCGCAAATTGCTGAAACGAAGCCAATGAAACTGGGGACCGGCCGGCGGGTGATCGTGGGCACGCATTATACAAGATACTAGAGTTATGCACAGTGTTTGCACGATGGTAATAGGGCGTCGAACTTGCTCGCCTTCCTATCAATATATCACCGATGTCAGCTGCAAAGGAAGAGTGCCCGAGGTCCATCGATGCAGTCCATCTTGTAACCGAATAATCGATTCGCGCTGAATCATAACAGGACATTCGTCACTCGATAACGTAATTTCTGGGCCGAGATATAAGGACTAGTACTACTTGCAAGGTTGATTAGTGACCCAGACACCGTCCGACTCTTGCCGCCTGATAGACTTGACCCCATTCTTGCGCACCAACATCATGGAAAGGGACAATGAAGAATTAGTATATACCCATCAGTCTCTTCTGGACACCGATCTGTACAAGGTAAATGTTCATCTTTATTATTCGGCTCGTCGTGCTCGTCGGTTAAACGCCAGGGCCCGCACACAGTTCACAATGCAGCAAGCCATTCGCCATCACTTTGCAGAGACACGAGCACTTTACAGATTCACCCACCGGAACCCTGATGTATTATTCCCTCGCAAATGCATCGATCTGTTCCACAGGTCCATTCAACGTATGTCCTACCCCATCTTGTTCGTCCTAGATTTTATCAAAGTCTGTCAGGGTTCGGGGATCTGCACCTGACAACTGAGGAGAAGAACTGGCTGGCAAATGCATGCCCCTATTTCTCCAAAGAATATCTAGAATACCTTTCGGAATTTCGTTTCAATCCCGCCCAAGTGTCAATCAGGTTCATACCAGTCTCTGACGATGGAGAAGAAGGAAGAGTTGAGATAGAAGCCAATGGTCTCTGGAGAGAGGCCATACTCTGGGAAGTCCCCATAATGGCCTGTATAAGCGAGCTCTACTTCAGAGTAGGTGCGACTGATTGGAGCTATGAAGGTCAGAAAGGTGAACACTATGCCCTCTCCGTGGTCTTTCACGCGATTAAAATTTGCTCCACAGAGAGCGCGTCTGCAAAAGCGCAGACATTATTACAAGCAGGATGTGCATTTAGTGAATTCGGAACTCGGAGAAGGCGGTCATTCTATGTCCAGGACCTCGTGATTTCAACTCTGAAGCAAGAAGCTGACCGATCTTCAGGGCCAGGAGTTTTTTTTGGGACGAGTAATGTCCGCATTATCGTCCAACGCGTTTAATTGTTATTTGTCTAATTCTAATCGATAAAGGCTTACTTTGCAAAGAAATATGGCATCCATCCGGTGGGCACCATTGCGCAGTACGTCCTTTGTTCGTTTGATGATCTCAGACTAGTGTACTTATGAACATGGTAGTGAATGGTTCATGGGGGTAAGTAATATGTGATATCGCACTTGTGAAAGAGGGTTCTATCTCATCTAGGTCGCAGCATTGAAGGGTTATGAAGGCGCAAATGCGAAAGCCTTGGAGCTTTGGCAGGAAACCTACCCGAACGACTTGTTGGTCGCACTGACCGACACCTTCTCTACAAAAGTCTTTTTCCAGGTATGTCTCCTTGTTCTCAGCGGGTTGTCCGAACCTTAGTGAATTGGAACAACAGGAATTTGCAGAGGATCCAGCACGTGCCAAAAAATGGACAGGTCTCAGACAAGACTCGGGCAACCCCTTTGACTTTGCACCAACAGCCAAGGCAATGTATGAGAGTATTGGGATTGATATCCGCACGAAGACCGTCCTCTATTCCGATGCTCTGACCTTGGACAAGGTACTTAAATTGAAGATCCAGTGTGATGATATCGGCGTTAGATGTGAGTGAGTTTTGATGGAGAACTATGCATTGGTGGTCATTCCAGGTTCCAGGTTCCTTTGGAATTGGAACATTCCTTACGAACGATTTCAAGACGAAGAGCAGCGGTTACACTGAGAAAAGCAGAGCTCTCAACATGGTAATCAAACTCGCCAAGGTTGACGACAGAGATTGCGTCAAAATCAGTGATGACCTGACTAAGGTACGGTGCACGGGCGGTCTTCTCTATACAACCTTGACATTTCTACCCTTAGAACACCGGGGATAAAGCATCTGTGGAGTATGTAAAGAAGTTGTATGGGTTGCCCAACTAAGGTGTTTGAAAGAGAGCGACTTTCCGTTAAGATAGAATGTACGAAGCTACATTTGATTGTTATGCCCTTAGAGGAACGAAAGTAAAACCGCTTCGGTATCTTGGATATCCAAACCACCACTAGCATCTTGAATTTCTATCTGAAGCGGTCCACTAACTCTAGCGTTGGCTGTTTCATACGTTTGTCCACCCCAGGTAACTCCGGAGGTCGCATTTGCATACCTGGGGAAGAATTAGTGCAGTGAACTACGCAGAAAATCCACCGTACGTGATGTCAAGCCTCTTCACTTCCATCGTTTGTGCAGCTAATCCGAAGCCAGAGAAATCGATATTAATGTGAGTAGTATTGCGGACCCCCCCTCCAGGAAGATAAGCAACATTATTGATAAATACTGCTCGGGCGAGACTTCCGTATTCAAATATAGCGTATCCTGAGATGTCAGTTGCGTCGATAGGAATTTCGACCACCTGGGTGGAACCAGTTGAACCGATCGCTTCCGCAGCAATGACCGCCGCATAGTAGGGGGGTTGTATGTGGGGAGGAAGTGGAGTGATCGGAGAGCCATCCAATATCGAATAGTTGAGAGTCACGGGCTGAATCTTGTAGTGAAAAACAAATATGAGGTCAAGTGAGCTCGTCCTGGATAAAAATGCTCACAAAGTTGTATTTGTAGCCGACACCTTCGTGGAAGTGCAATCTACTGATGCCGACTTGCGTTGCGAACAATGAATAGTCGAGTGCCCAGAGTGCAGCTCCAGCAGTATTGCTCACCCCTACGAATAAAGGAATGATGTTGGGATACGAATATAACCCTTTCTCGTACCTGGTGCACCATGGCAGCTCATACCTATAGCCACCAACAGGTCAGAAGTGTCGAAACAAAGAGACAATCAAATACTCACTGTTCGTTTCGCCGAGGATATATTCCAAACCGTGTGCAAAAGTAGCATTGATGTCTGGTTCAAACACGGTGATGTTTCCGCGAATGTAACTCTTCGTCATCAAATCCTGCAAAATAGCCCCGGACCCAGTGCAAAACGAGCCACTGTATTGGTGCTGGGAAATCCTTTGGAAAGATGAGTGATACAAAGTAAATTATAAACGCAAAACGTACGTAGTAATTAAGGCGCCGGGTAAGGTATCGAGAATGCCGTCCGCGAAAATTGCTTGTGGGGAGAAACCACTAATGTTGTTGTGCGACGAACCTGCAAATGCACCCCCAATCAACTTGGTGAAGGACGTCTTTGATAGACCAACAGTCTCCGAGACGTTGGTAGCGAATTGAACCCATCTTCTCCAAAGGTTAAACGCGAAGACAAAAATGACAACACACATACTGAGGGACATATTCGAAAACACTCCAACTACTATTCCTGCCTCCATTTTCGTAGTAAAGATCGGCCTCATTGCCCACTTCGATGAAGTTTAGAGTAACCCCGTTTGCCTTGACCGCCGGGGATTCGAAAGCTTGGATCAGCGCCTTGGTCTCAAGATACACAGCAGTCAAGTTGTATTGCCTTAGGTTGACTCCCCAGTGGACACGGGTTCCTGTCAAACAGACTCCGGTTGAAATTAGCTGCAGCACATATGTGTTTGAACTTGCCGAAAGGAAGATGAGATATGATGTCATAAAATCCTTGCCCGACAGTAATATTTGTTGCCTCGGGGTAAGGGGTGACAAGAGTGGAGGGAGGGAAAATATCCTCCTCGTACTGGAACATGATATTAGTGCTGACTACGGTGAATTGTAGGCTGGAGTTGTACCTGCACATCATAACTAAAGTCGGTATGATCCTCAGAGTCAGCACCAATCCGGATGAATGGCGGTGCATTCGTGATTTGAACTAGGTTATCAAGCGCATTGTAGAAGAACTGGTTCTGCTCCGTGGTTCCTGCCCAATCTATCCATCTATCCTGTTCGATGGAGAGTGACACAAGGTCTGGCGCCACCGACGGTGCACCGCTAGGTGCAGTGAGAGGGATAGCGACATCAACAGCCAAGGCAGCGAATGGAATAAGTGAAGCCAGCAGCACCGCGTGATACAAGCCCAACATCAGACTGACTGTGAACCAAGCTTGTTCGGACTTGAGAGTCGTGAATCCTCAAACAATCTGTTGAATGTGGGATTATATAGGAGGAGCAATGAGGTTAACACGGTCCGATATGTCCCCATGACCATCATCACATATAGGCACCAATGAATACAAACCTCGCAAATGCCGTTAGCTTAGGTTAGCGTTCATGAGACCAGAGGACGCGGCCCGTAACACCAATTAATATAATCACCCGAGGATTAGAGACTGATGAGCACACTGGCAGATCAGGCGTTCCCCAAAATCTCTTTCTTCGTTTTGGAGCGAAAGACCACGCATCAACTAGTAGAACACGCACCGAGACTGCGTCATGATGGATTTCCCGATTGAAACCATTATTGTCTGATGATAGCAAAAGTGGAGGCCGCAGTAGCGCATCACCTGGTAAGACCTTGTTTTATTTCTGTAAAATCGAATAATCCTTCCGGCGTTTAGATATAGTAGTACATACATGTTTGGTCTCACATTGCCGAACACTCTCGTCGAACGATTGTTCGATTAGTACCATCCTTCAGCATTTTGATGAATGTTATTGCCAAGAAGTGGGTTTTCCGTGGCGTAAGTACCTAGTATAAGTCAGCAAGAAATCCCTCTCGACGATGCGGCACGTTGTGCACAGGAATTTCTCGATTACATAAACTCATGTAAGGAGCGTAAACTTTATTATCGACTGTCTCCAATCGAGCGTCCCCGCAGCTTGATGGTGAAGGTCCACCTGGTATTCCGAGACGCAGGTTTACTTATATATGTATATTTTCAGGCGTCAAGGATAGAAATCCTCAACGATGGCGGTCTCAGATCGGATGGACGAAAACAATTCGAGCTGAGAGAGATCGAGATCGACTTCTCATTACAAGGCTCCGCTGACGCGTCCGTCATCATGCGTCATGGCTTAACTGAAGTACTGGTTTCTGTACTTGGTCCACGAGAAGCAAAAATGCGGTCCCAGACTATCCACGATCGTGCTAACATCAACGTTGACGTTCATATCGCTGCTTTCAGTACCGGCGAACGCAGGAAGCGTGCTAGAGGCGACAAGTAAGTAAATATTTGATTGGCATTATCTTTACTCTGCACATGGACATCGCTGCGTTCTCATATACTGACCATTACCTGGGTCAGACGAATGCTCGAACTTGCGTCAATCATAAAATCGACATTCGAGCCTGTCGTGCAAGCACATCTCTACCCGAGGTCCCAAATTGACATCTTTATTCAAGTCATCCACCAAGATGGAGGCTTACTTCCGGCTTGTCTCAACGGGTCTACCTTAGCCCTTGCAGCTGCGGGTATAGCGTTATTCGACTTCGTTTGTGCGATTTCTGGCGGAGTGTATTCGACCTCCCCGTTATTAGACCTCAACACGCTAGAAGAAAACGACGTACCCCATATCTCTGTTGCCGTTATGCCTCGCACAGGGCGTGTAACACTCGTGACAATGGACACAAGGTTACACCTCGATCGATTTGAAGAAATATTCCGACTGGCTGTTGATAGTAGCAAAGTCCTTCACGACGAAATGAGAGCTGCACTGGCCAAGAGAACAAAATCCCTTGTTGCTGCAATCGGCAGCGGAGAAAAGACAGACCACAAGGAGGTTGAAATGGAAGAGTTAGAGTGATGTGATTCCCCTATCATGACTACTATGATTATATTCTGGGCACTTCTTTGCGTCTAAAACACGCAAGCCACTTTTCGCCACCATTTCTCTCAACCTTCCTTCCTTCTTCGGTGCTGCGATATACAGCGTCCAGTATTGGACCATGGCCTTGTTGCCTTAAATCGTGCTCGGTGACGCTCTCGAATAACGGGAACGCCTCTAGATGTGTTTTCATCCATTCGTGTAGATCATGAACGTCGGTTATTGTGTATATGATACCTCCGGGCCGAAGTACATAAGCATATTCTGCGAGGAGAGTAGGGGAGATAATGCGAGCCTTGTGCTTGCGGGTTTTGAAATGCGGATCTGGAAATAAGAAGAAGAGGCCGGACAAAGAATGTTTAGAAAAGAAATTTGGAAGGAATTTCATGGCGTTAGCGCGGACGACAGACACATTTTGATAGGGAGCTGGAGCAGTGGATGAGGATGGGCCCTGGGCGGGGTCCGCGGAGGTTGCCCGCAGGGCGGCGATACGATCTTGAACATATTGTGTGACTTGGACACGGATTTCCATACCTACTGTGATCAGATCGCGTAACGTGACATACACGGGAAACGCACCGAGCATCAACATGTCTGGGAAAAGAGGTGAAAGCGCAACAAGAAGGCCGCCGAAGCCACAGCCGATGTCGGCGAACTCTGGGCTCTTTCCAGAGGCTGAGAATGCCGGGTAGTGTTCACTCCAGTCGATCATGTCGGGTGAGGGAGGATAATCGAGGGCATGATCAGAGAATGGATTGGCATGTGCTCGTTGACGATAGTGCTTTTTCTAGTGCGAAGAGGTGAGGAATTGTGATTAGATGGGAAAGAGCTGACCTGGGGTAGGAGAGAGATTTGAGGTTGATCAGAGGGTCTCTTTCGTTTCGCCATTGAATGTCGGTGGTTTAAGCTGTAGTCTGACTTGCGGCCAGGTTCCCACGTGCTATTACATCACAATATATTTGTTCCGGTATTTCCCTCGACACTTTTTTTACCCGCTTCCGTCTCTTTTTTTCTTGATCCATCCTCTCTACTATCTTCTTCCCGCTATGGCTGCTCTTCGCTCCATCGTTCAGGCCGTATGTCTCATATCTATATAGTCTCGGTATCATTGACAACTCATCCCGCATGCCACCAGTCACGTTCTCCTTTTGCGCGCGCAGGCGTTGCTTCGGCCCGGTTTTCCTCAACAGTTCCAAAACAGTCGACGCTGAAAGAACGGCTCGCCGAGCTAATCCCTGCAGAAATAGAAAATGTATGCCTTCTCTGTTGATGGTTCTTCCTTCGCTCTAAATTAGCGTAGGTCAAGCGAGTACGTGCCCAGCATGGCCAAAAGGCATTTGGTCCTGTCCTGGTAGATCAGCTTTATGGGCATGTTTTCAACACTCCTAGTTGCAATCATCTAACATCCCTCTTTCTAGAGGCATGCGTGGCCTACCGGCATTGATCTGGGATGGGTCTGTTCTTGATGCAGGTGAGTGGTATTGTCCGAGAGAACCAATGTCGATACTAATAGAGTGTATGTCAGAGGAAGGAATCCGCTTCCGTGGCAAGTCTATTCCCGAATGTCAGGAACTTCTCCCCAAAGCTCCTGGTGGCTCGGAGCCTTTGCCTGAAGCCCTCTTCTGGCTTCTTGTCACTGGTGAAATCCCAACGCAGGAGCAGGTCGCTGGTCTATCTCGAGACTGGGCAGCCCGTGCTGCTATCCCCGAGTTCGTCGAAGAGATCTTGGATCGATGCCCTCCCACATTGCACCCAATGAGCCAATTCAGTCTGGCCGTTACAGCGGTAAGTCATCCTCTCGCCTCGTGGTGACTAACATTCAAGTGTTTTCAGCTGAATCACGATTCGGCCTTTGCTAAAGCCTACCAGGATGGTGTGTCTAAAAAGGAGTATTGGGGACCCACCTTCGAGGATGCAATGGATCTGTGTGTTGTTCATATCCGGTCTCGTTTTTCCATGCTCATCCCGTCCTCGATCTCAGTATTGCTAAGCTTCCCAACATTGCGGGACGGATTTATCGCAATGTTTTCGGCGATGGCAAGCTCCCTGCTATCGACCCTCATAAAGATTACTCGCACAATCTTGCCACACTCCTCGGTTTTGGTGAAAACGAGGCCTTCGTAGAGCTTCTTCGTCTCTACATTACCATCCACAGGTAAGGTTCAAGGTCTCTGCTTGTTGTCTTTTTTAATGCGTTCTATAGTGATCACGAGGGTGGTAATGTCTCTGCCCACACTGGGAAACTAGTCGGTTCTGCCCTTTCGGATCCATTCCTTGCATTTGGTGCTTCTCTCAATGGTCTTGCTGGGCCTTTGCATGGTCTCGCCAACCAGGAAGTATTAATATGGTTGCGCAAGATGGAGGAAAAGATTGGCGAGAATGCTAGTGACGAGGCTGTGAGGGAATATGTCTGGTCGACACTGAAGGGCGGTCAAGTTGTACCAGGATACGGACATGCTGTATTGCGCAAGACGGATCCTCGCTACACTGCACAGCGCGAATTTGCTTTGAAACATTTACCTCATAATCCCCTGTTTAGATTGGTTGGGCAGGTTTACAATATTGTACCCGACATCCTTCTACAAGTTTGTCATTTCTCCGTTCCTCTGCCTATGTTGTAACTGACCATCTTTGCAGGCTGGTAAAGCCAAGAATCCATGGCCGAACGTCGATGCTCACTCGGGTGTGCTACTAACTCACTATGGTTTAACTCAAATGCAGTTTTACACGGTGTTGTTTGGAGTGTCCAGGGCATTTGGTGTAGCAGCACAGCTAATCTGGGATCGGGCCCTCGGTGCACGTAAGTGCTGGTGTTCCCTACCTTCCAGATGCAACTGATTGATCTACTTATTCAGCACTCGAGCGCCCCAAGTCATATTCCAGTGCAGCTATAGAGAAGATATTCAGGGATCGGGAGTAGAGAGACTGATGTACAGTTGGATGGTACCATAAATTGCTGAATGGCAGTAGTTTATTCCCTTGGAGCCAGTGAATTGTGTTTTGAAGGCTGAATGGCACACTGAAAAGTAAACTGATGATATGATGTCAGCCTGAGTGCTTTGTGTGCAAAGTTTTGTTCTTTGCCCTTTAATGAGGTTCACAAACAGGCATGAAAGGCTTATTTACACATTTTTGGCTGCAGTGCATATGTGCACTGATCAGGGGAGCTGTAAAGAGCTGATCTAACCAGATAGTTCTGACAATGGCTTACAATTGTGCCATGCAAACAATAAACATTTATAAGGAATGAGAATTTGTATGTATTCTCGAAGGATGTAATATATGTTGACAGGTATTTGTCATTAAGATTGATGATTATCAGAAAATGATCAACCTATGTCATTTTTGTTATATTTGGCCCAGATAGGACAAATGTGGACCTAGAAGTTCAAAGATGCAGGTTGTGACAAAGGCTTTTTGGTAACTGAGATAGCTAGGTGTTTCCTAACAAGAGATTCCTACCAATAGGTAGGGTCAAAGGTTCAAGTACATAGCAGGTCAGCTACCAGAAAATCAGAGGTTTAGGATAGCATCCACTCAGAAGTAGAACAAGGACTCAAAGAGATTCAGGGGTAGCAATAAGAGTTGGCTATTATTGTCTAAGTAAGACCAGCTAAGAAACATTACATAAACATCTGGGTTTATGTACAGTATAGTATACTAAAGCCAAAAGAAGAATGACTAAGAAAAAGGAGCATGAATGAATTTGATGGAAAGAATTGGTAAGTTAAGTGAATAAGTGGAATGCAATGGAATTGTTATGCTTGAGTTTGGGTAGGACAGCAAGTGTAGCCTTTGTGTAGATGAAGGATAAGGTTGAAGGGTAATGGTTTGAAGTCTGGTTCTTCCTAGATAATAAATAGATGTTTGTTGTAGTGTCAAAGGTTTGAGCAACAAAGATGGTCACCAGAGGCTCAAAGATTCAGAGGATGAACTGCTTGCTCAAAGCACAGGCAGAGGCTTACAAGGATCCAAGCAGGGATGAAGAGAAAGAAAATACAAGTGATTGCTAGTACTATGTTTTGAGGTACAAAGGTATCTTGAAGCAAAGAGACAGAGGATAAGAGCTCAGGTGGGAATACTCACCTGGTAAAGGTAAACAATGGTTATCATCAAGAGTATAACTCTGAGAAAACTTGGATTGATGGAATGAATCAGAAGATACTGTATGTTATACTTGGATCTGGGTCAGGCAGCAAGCATAGCCTTTGGAAGACAAGGGGGCTGGGTCAAAGTTCAAGGTGCAGGTCTGGGTTCTTCCTAGACAGTGATGAGATGTTTGTTGCAATGTCAAGTGGGTTCAGGTGACAATGGTCACTGGGACGAGAGGTTGGTTTACAAGGACAAGCTACCTGCTTGAAGTGCAGGTAGAGACTTATAAGGTGTAATCAAGGACTTTGGGAAAGGTTGACCAATTGTATTGCTGGTACAAAGGTGCAAGGACAAGGGAACAGGGGACCAAGGGGGCAAAGGATCAAAGAACCAAAGGAGAACTAGCTTAAAGAGAAGGGTACCTGTCTAAGGCCCCCTTATATACTGTACTCCTAGTGTCTAGGGCCAGCTCATAGTGAAGGGTGAAGTAAGCAAAGTGAAAGTGAAAGAACACTGTAGAAAAATGATGAAGTAAATGAGAATGAGTCATCAAGTGATGACATCAGATGGAGAAGTAATCATGATGACAAGGAGTGAGTAATTGTATGGTAGTATTGGACAATTAGTAAAACAAGTGTGTCATCAGTAAAAAGAAATAGTAGTCCAAGGATAGTGCTAAGTAATGAATTGTAACAGAGGTGCAAGAGCTTGGACATTTGGTGGAGTGGGTGTGGGCAAAGTAATAGTAGTGTGCTCATCAAAATCAGCACATTTAGAGATGATTGTGCACTTTGTGGTTGGGTTGTAGAACTTCCACCCCTTGCAGCCATTTGGATACCCAATGAACATGCACTTCTCATAATGTAGGCACAGTGTGCTGTGCTTGTCCTTTTGGATATACACATATGCTATTGATTTCTACACTCGAAGGTGGGATACATCTGGTTTGTGCCCATGCCATAGTTCATAGGATGTAGCATTGCCCAAAGCAGCTGTTGGGCATTGATTCCAGACATGAACCAATGTAGCAAGAGCCTTGCCCCAGAATGCCATGGTGAGTCCTGACTCCTTGAGTATGATAGTGATGTGCTTGGACAGGACATGATTAGCATATTCTGCTACCCCATTTTGCTGTGGTTGTGCTCAGACAATGTGCTGGTGCTCAATACCACACTTAGTTGTGAACTTGAGCATGACATTGCTGATATACTCCCCTCCCTTATCATCACACAGTATTTTGATCTTTTGCTCAGACTGGTTCTCTGCAAATGTCTTAAACTGCTTAAAAGCATTGAAAACATCTGATTTGGCACAAATGGGCAAAATGAAGTGATATCTCAAATAGTTGTCAATGAATGTGACCCAATAGTGATAGCCAAAGAATGTAGAGTAGGGCACTTAATGGACATTGGAGTGCATGAGTTCCAGAGGGCAGGTAGAGTGAGTGGTAGAATTGGGAAATGGATTTGCACACATCTTGCCAGCTAGGCATGGCTCACAGATTGGATCAGGCAATGATTTACTGTCAAATTTCATGCCAGTGACCATGTTGTGTTCAAAGAGGTATTTGATATCAATGATGTGGTGGTGTGCAAATCTGCAATACCAGAGGGCCAAATTGAGGGATAAAGTCATTGCTGGGTGTGCATACTTGGCCACAGGCTCTGTTGTGCCATCTAGAAATCCAGAGTCTTCATATTGAATGTCAAACTGCACAAATCCATGATTTTGAGCATAGCATCCTCAACTTAGGCTATGAGTGCAGGCAAGGACTCCTCAGGGCATTTCCTAATGCTGAAGAACTCATTGTATGCAACAAAGTGACTGCTGGCCTTTTGCTGGACAAAGACTATCTTGAGAGCATCCTAGGCCTTTGTTGGGTCATCCTGGTCTGCTTGGATATGAACTTGCTGGTCTAGGGCAATGTTAAGCATCAACTCACCAGCTGCCTTGTCCTGTTTGATATTCCAAACAATTTGCTCAGTGTCTGTAGTGGTTGGGCAAGTCTCTTTCCCATCCACAAGTCTCCATAGGCCCTTAGAGCAAAAAAGAGCCTTCATTTCCTCATTCCAGGTGATGTCATTCATCTCATTGAGAGGTTGGATGTGATGCAAGTGCTGCTGATGTTCCAAGAACATGGTAAGGTATGAGATAATGGGGAAAAAATGGAAGGAGAGGAAAGTGGTGAAAAGCAAAGAGGAGTGGGTGAAATGGGGATGAAATGGAGTTGTTGTTTGCAGTGGCTAGAGTGCAGGGCTCATAACCTGTTAATAAGCTGGAATCACACAGCTGAAGTCCACAGTAAGAAACTGAAAAAAGTGCTTACTGTGGAAATTCAACTATAAACTGTGTGAGAATAAACATAAACAAAGTCCCACAAAGAGCTGAACATCTAAATATGGCAAACTATGCTAAAATGTGAAGAGTGCACAATCAGAAAGCAAACAATAACCCAGTCTCCATGGGTCTTGATGGCCTTGGACTGCTTGGGCACTTGAATACATTGGGAATTTGTGTTGACATCAGAGGAGTAGTGGGCTTCAATGACTCTGGCAAGATCAACTACATATCCCTTGACAATGTTGAGCCACTGGTCAGGGGGGAAGTCTGAACATCCAGGAGAGAGCAGGATCTTTGTGACAATATAGGTGGGATTTGTTGCCCAGTCATCAAAGAGGTTGAGATGCTGCTGGACTTCTGGCTTGAGCCTTGCTTGAAGCACTGCTGAGGTGCCTCTTCAATGTAAAAGCTCCTTATGGACTGAGCTTCTGACACTTTTTTGACACTTTTTCAGCATCTTTTGACTCTGACTCAAGGGAGTGCTGCTTCCTAGTGTCTCTAGGAATGGATTGGATGGGAAAGAACTCAACATTAGACTCTGATTGCCCTTTATCCTGCTTAGAAGTGGGTAAAGATGGATTGGACTAGATAGGGGCTTGTGTGGCTGAAGCCCCTTTGGGGTAATTCTGGTAAGCAGACTGCTGGTTAATGTCATTGAGGATGAAGATGTAAGTAGAGAGGGCAGAGATGAGCTCCTTATTTGAGGGCTCAGCCTCTCCAGAAGTGAGGGAGGATTGGATCTCAAGAATGGCCTCTGCTTTTGAAATTTGTGCTTT
>JBBPNM010000066.1:0-18135 GCA_038090895.1 Boletus bicoloroides
TCCTTTCCGCCCTGTCCTTGGGTCTGTGGTTGACCCTGGGGTCGACCGCCCCAGCCGTTCCTCCCTCCTCGTCGGGTTTGATAAGGCTGATACATGATATAGCTCGGCATATCCTGTAGTGCCTGTTCCCGCGCGGCAACAGCTTCTTGTTCTTCTTGGGCAAGTTTCCTCGCAAACTGTTCGTCGAGCGCTTCCTGTGAGAGACGCTGGGCGTCAAAGGACGGATCGGATCTGAACTGGTTTGGTGATCGCGACGGGGGTGGTTGTGAGACGGGTGGGACAAACGACGGATCGTTCATCCCAAGGAGCATATCGAGCGCCCGATCGTGATCATTATCCGTCGTTTCGAGTACGTCGAGGCTGGATTAGGCGAGTGTTTTAGAAATCAACAATACACAGGAAAGAAGAGGGTGGAGTGCACGGACATGACAGCGTCGTCGAAATCAGGGAAGATGGCCTTGAGCGATGCAATGTGGGGGTTTGGCGTCGTGTTTGTCTGCTGCATCGGGGCTTGCGGATGTGTTGGTCGGGCGGATGGAGGTGGAGGCGAAGGAGACAGGATCGTACAACTGGGCGAAACAAGGGCGTCGTCGCGAAATTCAGACTCTGTGTCGCCACGTCGGTGGTTTGTCGCCGTCGTTGTCGACCGAGACGAATCTCCGTCGTTCGAACGTGAAATCCACGGATTATTGACCTGTTCCGTGTCACTTGATTGTAGCTGGAGTGAGTCCATGATGGTTTGAGATATCGTCAAGCAATCCACGCACCTGCCAGCTACGATTTAAGTCACTGGCGTTGCTGGAGCGCAGTCGACCTCAGCACGACCTGGCTGCTGTGGAATTGAGCGTAGCGCTGACTGCGCAGTAGAACTGTCCATTTGATCAAGGTGGCTGTGATCATCCTGGCACTGCCTGGCCGCCGAGTTCAAATTAGCACTATGATACGACTACAACAACGTTGCTAGTCGCCTTGCTCTCAAACGAGCTCAGTGAGATGGCTGACATGGATAAACCTCCTCTGCTATACCCAGAATCTTGTGGAATACCTGATAGCATCTCACAGTGCACATGTCTAACATAGCCATCCCGATGCTGAAGTCGGCCAACTCAACTATAAGCTGTACACTGTACTCGAGAGCGGGTAGAATCGAACCCAGAGGCAGTATTGAGATGAAAACTTTAGGCCTCTCAGGGGCCTGGAGTGCCTCAAACGCGCCGACGATTGATTCATTGGTTCTGCACTCAGAGATATCATGTGGGAACATACTTGATTCCTGCAAAGTATATAAACATTGGTATGAGGACCGAAGAAGATCGAAAGACAGGCATACTGTATGATGGTACACGGTACGTATCTGCAAATATCTTTACCACACATCCACACATCGCGAACGGCTAACCAGCCGCGCGCATAATTATGTTAGTATAACAATACACGCGAGTGAGCTCACCTCCATCTGACTCTCCAAACAGGTGCGGCCTATCAACATGCACCGGTCAACTTCATCCGGTCCTCCACCTCTCTCCATTTCCTCCACATGTCCAACGAACCCTCGACGCAGATCACACGCAACGCAGGCGCGACGCGCTTCAAAAAGTTGGCGACGCGTTCTGGGTCGTCAATAGGAGAATCACGGACATTGAGAACCTGAAGTGCAGACGACGAACGCAGCAGAACACCCTCTTGCAGCTCGTTCTCTTGACTCACGTCAACCTCGCACCCGTCGTCTTCCTGCCCCTCCTGGTATTCATCGGGACATTCCTCCGGCCACGACAGGCACCTCCCATCAAAAGCCACTCTCAGCCTTTCCAGCCGAGAACACCGCCTCACGAATGCGCCGACGCCGTCGAGCGTCGGTGATACGAATCCTGGCAGATCCTTCGACTCCTCCACACCTACCCATGGTATCCCGCACTCTTCGAGCTCTTGGAGATGTGCGCCCCATGCATTCGCTGCTTCTCGCAGGAATCCGTCGTCGATGGCGATCGTGCCGAGATGAAGGAGTCGGAGGGTGCGGAGGTTTGAGAGAGTGAGGAGGGGTGAGAGCGTTTGGGAGGGGTGAATGATGAAGGGGGCCGTGGCGCTCGAGAACGCGCCGAGGTTGTGCTTGAGCGTGATAGAGATAGTGTGAGGCGGGGTTGTCGACATGGACGTCGTGAGGGCATCCTGACATATCTTCTGTACTTGGCGGAAGAACGTCTCGATGAGCGCACTCGGGGCTTGTACATCATATGAAAAGATGATGCTATCAAGGAAAGGGGATGTGACGAGTGAGATGAGAGCTGTACATTGATCGAGCGAGTATGCCATGACCTTGAGTGATCTCAAGGCGGGAAATGTCCGTTTGGTATTTACTCTAGCGTGACCTTGGGTTTCGACAGAAGAACAGCCGTTTGCCAAGAATTCAAGGCCAATATCGCGACGCACGTATAAACTCATCTCCTGCAGGTACTCCATCTCGGGGAGACAGGCCATGCACTCGCCCGAGACATGAATCGTCCAGCTCAAATCCAACTTCCGCAAAAACTTAAACTCCCCCTGCATGAGTTTCACTGAAAGGGATGAATTTGATGACGCAGATGTGAAGGATTCGATTCTTAATGTTTCTAATCGTGTTGCTTTGGTCCGAATAGCCTGGAAGAGGTCATAGACTTCCTCTCGCTGTGAGGCCCTTGGACATATGACGCTGAGACTCGTCATTGACTCCAAATGTCGCTCGGTCGATAAGACGTTCGTCAACAGATGTATCATGGGTGCGGCGACTGAAATGACGGAGTAGTCAAGGGCTCGGAGAGACGGAAACAGCGCGCCGAAATTCGACGGAGTGATGAGGGTAGCCAGGGCTGTATCATCGAGCCTAGGAAGGGAAAACGACGCAGGCTGGGAGATGGACCAGATGCGATGAGCATACTTCTCGACAGAGGCCCAGTCCAGAGGGGTGATATCTCTCTTGAAAGACTACATGGGTGGATTCAAAGGAAACCGTCAACGCAAAGCTTGGGGCATGGGCGGAACCGCGACTCACAATGGTCTTCCCTCGTCTGGTCAGCTCCCAAATGTCAGGGGGCAAGCACATGATGAGCGGAGAAAGTGAATGTTGCGTCTTCCAGAGGATGTCGAGGGCGGGTTCCGAGAGTGTTTTGCACGTCTGAGCAAGTCTCGCGACGTCCCTGGAATTCCTGAGATAACGACTGTCATGCCAGGCCGGTCGGTCGTCCGCGAGGAAGTGGATAATGTAGAGTGTGAGCTCGGGGATGAGGAGACAATGGTGCATGGTTAGTGATAGAGAAGTTAACGCGGGCGACTTGCACTCGAGTGCTGAACAAGGTCACGAACAACCTGCCCACAGTGTCAGTAGCTGAGAAATGTCGTCGAACCGCCGCCTCAGGTACCAAGGCGATGGTACACAGTCACAGTGACCGCTTTGGAGGCCAATTTCGGTTCTCTCGCTTTTGGTTGGTCCGATAACAGTAATTAGTAACTCAGCACCCACCGTACGCCGTCGTCGTTATCGTTATCATCTTTAGCAGCGTTCAAGTGGGACACATTGTCCGAAGGGAGGGTTTAGGTTGGATGAAATCAGAAATGCGGATCAGCCTCAAAGCTCGAGCTGATTTACACACGTCAAACACACGACCATGGGACTTGCCGGACATATTCCGGTTTGTACGCTAGCTCGGTCATACCCCATGTCTACTCAGGTTGACAGTTGTCATGACAGTGCTTGATTTCGTACTGATCTCACCAGGTCAACTGACTTCAATATGTGTGCCTGCGTGAGGTGGCGATAAGCTTCCGGGTTCACGTCCACGACCACCCATTCCCATCTCACGGAGTTCTGAGAATATCCCATATTCCATGGGGATTGAATTCTGAGTTCTGAATCTCAGCGAGCTGTAGAGCATGGCCCGTTGCATGGAAACTTGGTGAGATTGTCGCGTTGGTGCAGAGGTTGATGTTAGACAATCCTCCATCTAGCCTTTTCCTCCCACTATAAGACATCCGGTTGACATCCAAGGAAAGAATCATTCATAAATTCTTCGTTTCGGCGGACAGAAGTTTTCCCCATTCTATGAACCGGTGTTTTTTTCCAGAAGCGCAAACTGCTTTTGCAATCGATGTTCGCGAATACCTGGTACACCTGTTACGTACAGCTACCAGTGGCCGTTAGACGAGCGTCTGCATGGTGACGTCCTTAGGTTTGTGATGACTGTCCATTCTTGCAATAAAACCAGTCACGACGCTAGATACAGTCCAAATGTTGCCCCGGGCCCACTGGTAAAGTACTGGGATGCAAATTAGAGGCTTACCTGACTTCAGTGTAAGATCGGGGATTACGGAAATTAGCAGCCAACATCTGGCCAGAGGGTCGCGGAAGGGAATACTCACTGCTGACGTTGGTGAGATCCGAGTCCCATAGATACAGTATATCATCAAGCCCAAGTGCGTTTCGAGCCTCAAAGTAGGAGCATGCGTTAGATGACTTGCAGGAGAACACTCTAGAGGATTAAGATCAGGTCGGCGAACTTGGCATTTCCGAAATTTGAAGACTATACACACTGCCGGTGAGTAAATTGTTCACCTACAGACTTCGCACGGTCGCTGACTCTTACAGTCGTTTGGATATTAAATCGGATAGATGCTTCACTGTCAAATGCAACTCTAGCCTAAAGTTGACATCACATCTCGGTATAGTGATGGCACCAGTGCAGTCCGATGCTTACAGACTCTTGCTACGTCCCTCACGCATCAAAACATGCTTCAAAGGTAAGTTGGAGTTCGTATCAAAAAGCCACCTGATGCGTTGACAAATGACCCGAGATACACGAGGCAGCCAAAGTAGGTGGAGTATTCAGGGATGCAATTTGAACTCGACAAAGCATTGTTCAGATGACCCACGGCGACGTGGCAAAAGCTCCGATGCATGACGAGTCTCTTGCCTAGGTAGGTTTGGTTGACGGGCTCAATATCCACGATACTTCAAATTTGGAAACTGATCCCTGCATCGGATGCTCCACAGTGGTCCGAGTTGAGAAAGCCGGTCGGATCAAGTATGACAAACAATGTAAATGGGTCGTCAGTCCTTTGCTGATTCTTGCTCGTCGTCACCCATTTCTGTGTTTTTTATTATACAGGTCACTCCCGACTCTCTGCAATTGTCAGTGTGCGTGAAAGTGTTGCTAGTGAAACATCAATGCCACGAGCGGTAAATAGACAGTCTTGATTTTCGTCCAGATAGCTTGGCTTTCAGCATCGACGTGATATATGTGGCATGGCGACAGCCTATGATGCGCGTGAAAGGATTCTCGGCGAACATCTTTGAAGTCATGGTGGGATTCGGGATCGAATGTTGCACACAGTGCGCTTGGAGGACTCGGTGAGTTGTACGATCTCCGAGGTTGATTAATGATTTTTGTTGCTGGAAATGCCATACAACTACCATTCTCAAAGGTCTCTGGAGAGTTGGCGGGGCATCTGTTGGCAGAGTGACAATCATGCAAAAAATACTTCATTTCTTTGACATCCATCTTGCTCCAAGTAAAACGTGTATTGCAACGAACAAGCGCAACGTCGCGCCCTGGACAGGTACCGCTTCTGGTCGGATCACTTGTCGACCGAGCAGTGACACGACAAGAGGCGTCGACGTCGGACTCATCATCACCCATCAACCAGTACCTGTTTCAGCCTTCAGGTAGCTCTTCACCCTAGCTATGACCTATAAAGAAGCCCCCGTATTCTTGTCTCAGTCTCGGTCTTTTCACAAGGGAGAGTTACCACTGTCTTTCGTGTGATAAGTTCTTCATTTTCGTGGAACGCTACTCTGTCTACGGACGGACGAAACGCTACATGTATATTACATAATGGTGTGAGGCATTTTCTTTCAGTGGTTGTTAACCGGTTACCGCCGGGAGTCCCGGACTTGTGCTCCCAAGAAACTGTCTTGTTCATGCAGAGCATTCCCCGAGCGATCAGGTGTTCTCTGAGATCATGCTGCAGTCTAGTTGGAGCCACTGTCTCGGGATTGACCGCTGTGCCACGTAGCATGGTGTTCAAAATGGACTGGATGGTCGGTTCCGGATGATCCGATAAGACTCGGATGGCGTGGACTTTGTTTCCCGATCATGGGTTCGTTGCGTTGTCTTGGGTAGCCATGCAATATGTCGACAGTAAGTTTTCCGCAAACTATCATATGCGCCCGCATCTGCTGCCATGCTGTTTCAGTTAGACTCCGAAGTTTGGCTTGAGAGCTTCAAGTCCGCTATATGCAAAAGATTTCTACCTCTTGCTATGTTTCCAAGAGTGTGGTTTCCATAGTAAGTCTGCGGCGTATGACGTTCCTACCGAGCCATACGCTGAGGCTCTCCGATATGGAAACCGATGACACGCTCTCGTGCTCGTGACTAGAACGATCCCGCCGACAACCGCACGGTCACCGGATGTGTCCTTCTGTCCGTCATAGATTTTGCTGGCAAGGATCATGCTCCACTTGGCCTGGTAGAAGATGGTGATCCCGTGATTTGGGTGCCATACGATGGATGCCTGATCATGGGTTCGGGATGTTTTACTGCTCTGTATAAGAAGACCCTAGGCTGCTGGGACAAGAGCAACAAATCTCGTCAATCTCCTCCAGTGATGAAATCCTCCTTTCTCGCCTTTGTCGCGCTTGCGGTCTCTGGCTTTGCGGAAGCTGCAACCTATTCGATAGTTGACAGCGTCTCCGGGCAGGCATTCCTTAATGCCTTCTCGTGGCAGGCGATTGCTGATCCCACAAATGGGCGCGTGTACGTGATACCATCCGTTCATTGGCATGTTTGCCTGATAGTATGAGGTAGAAACTATGTCAGCCAGTCGACTGCACAATCAGCCGGCTTGTATTCGGTTTCTGGGAGCACCGTGACTCTGCGTGCAGACGACACAACTGTTCTCAGCTCTACAGGACCGGGTCGAAACTCCTTCAGGCTGATGTCGAACAATCAGTACAGTACCCATGTTGCGATGTAAGTGGAACACTATTTACTGTATTTTTTTTTTCCCGCTGAAAGAACTCTAGTTTCGATATTGGCCACATGCCCGAGGGCTGTGGAACATGGCCTGCTGTCTGTACGTTGCTTGCTTTGTCTGGATACAGGGAGTGCTCAAGTTTTCTTAGGGTCCGTTTCGCGCTTTCACTAAGACGTCCACTAACTCCGTCCCTGCCTGATCTTGGTTGTATACAGGGTATGTTTGTGTTGAGTTTCGAGTGTTATCAAATTGACACTGTTCCCAGGAAGTTGGTGATAGTTGGCCGAATAATGTGAGGGTCACAGGCATATTCGACATCAATACATCTAACGGTTATTGCACAGGGAGAAATCGATATCGTTGAGGGCGTCAACAACGAGGTACCCAACCTGTCAACCTTACACACGAGTGCGAGTAGGTGTTCCAACGACGGAATTGACGTGCCACTCCTTATCCTCCCGCAGATTGTGCCATGCCATCATCTCGAACGATGACTGGGTACGTTCCGCACGCTATTCAGAAAGCACCCGTGGTCCTACATCTTCATAATCTATTTCAGAACCAGCATGGGAACTGATTGTGACGTCTACACCACTGGTAATGATGGATGTGGTGTTCAAACCAATGATAACAACAGCTTTGGGCCAAACTTTAACAACGTCGGCGGTGGCTGGTGAATTTCGTCTACTTTTTTTGCAAGGGTCGATCGAGGTTGCTAATCCGACTAGGTATGCAATTGAGCGGAGCTCTACTTACATTTCGATATACTTCTGGGAGCGTGGTAGCTCATCCGTTCCTTCCGAAGTAAAATTCCCGGGGAGCACCGTTGATACCAGCACCTGGGTAGTTAATTCGTATTGGTGCATGGAGAAAATGACTGATGCTGCGATCAGGGTACGCCTGCGGCTTACTTCCCGGACACGGATTGCGATTTCCCATCTCATTTTGGACCTATGAACATTATCATCAATCTGACCTTTTGTACGTGGCACTCCATTTTTTCTGTGCGTCGTACACCACGAGTTGATGACTTATTTTTCGCAGGTGGAGATTGGGCTGGCGCCGTTTACAGCTCAGATGGATGCCCCTCGACCTGTGTCGGTGAGCTCCACAAACTCGACATCTCCTTTGCGAGACAAGACTCACTGTTTGGTCAGATTACGTGAACAACAACCCAGGGGCATTTTCGAATGCCTACTTTGAGTTCAACGCCATGAACATCTACCAGTAAATGTCGGTTCGTTTGGATTTTTTTTGTTTATGGGGTGCCTTGTCTTTCGATATACCGAAGTTGAGGAATTCTATTATCACTTTTGATGGCGCAGTGTGTGTAAGCCCCAAGAAGCCAGGATTCGAATTTCGCTGGCACCATTAGAAAGGATCGCTGTATCTAAAGCGATGCTGCGGCGCGTGTGCATCATTTCGGTGCTTGTGTGCCCACCTTTTCTTTACAACGCCAAACTCAGTGGGGATACGCTTTGTGACATTTGGTGTGTAAGATCCCCATCTGGGCCATCTCAATCGCTGGAAGTTCCCTGGTTATGTTTTTCGAGATAGGGATCTATAATGGAGGAAATTCACATTCTGTGCAGGTCGCTGCTGCCCACTTTCAAGCATAATTTGCATTGTCGATATCTTGCTACTGAGCGATCATAGACACGATGATGTTGGCTTCAAGGTAGGAAATTATCATGGAGTGAGAACAAGCGCCGAAGGCACGAATGATTGCCTCTTGTGGGAACTTTTGATCTGTACAGCATGCCAGTGAGACTATCAGTAAACGCTCACACCTTTCCTTCTATTCCACGGACACAAAGGTAGCCGCCACGACCCGGAAGGGGTGCGTACCGCGGTTAAATACGTTTAGCCGAATACTGACTGGGTCTGATAGCCAATTGAAAATACTCCCTTCACCAGATGGGAGAAAATACGGTCGAAATCAAATACAAAAGCAATGTTTGTTCAGTCGTTTTCCTCCCTGATGGAAGAGATCTCGTGAGCGGTGGCTGGGAAGGCAAGATTCGACGCGGGCGAGCGGAAACCGGGCGTGAAGTGGGAGTTCCAATGAATGTGGGAAGCTGCGTTCTCAGTCTCGCCGTGTCACAAAATGGAAAATGGGTCGTTGGTGGGTCGAAAGGTGGCCGGGTGACGGTGTGGAATGCAGAGACGCACGAAAAAGCGATGGAGATCGATACGCATGCAAAGGCGGTGTACGCTGTCGATGTGTCTCCGGACTCGACACAGATCGCCACCGAATCGGATGACAAGGCTGTCTGCGTGTGGTCTATTTCCACTGGAGAGCGACTTCTCGGTGGGCCGTGGATACATGATGGCTCGATAGCTGGGATCAAGTACTCGCCGAACGGAGCCTTCATCGCTGCTGCGACTCTGGCGCGCAATTCTATCAGGATCTACGACAGTCGGGACGGCCGTCTGCTCATCTCGGATATTTCAGTCGCAGTCAGCTCGTATATGAACCAGTCCTTCACCTGGACGAATGTCAGTGGTAGCGAGGAGCTCATTGTCCTATCCAAAGATGGATACGTCAAGTATCTCGACGTGACTACGGGACGCACACGCTGCCGATGGCCTATACACAGCAGCGACAAACCTAGGTGCATTGCCCTCGCAAGCAATGGAAAATTCATTGCAACCTCTGCAAATTCGTCAATTTCATTCTGGGACACTACGACACGCCAGCAAATTGGAGATGTCCTCCAACATGACGATGCCGTACGCACCATGGCTATATCACCGAACATCGACTATCTGGCGAGCGGTGGAGACGACCAGAAAATCACCCTCCGGGATCTAAGAGCTATCCTTCCCGAATCCTATTTCGTAGGGGTGGGTGTTTGCGTCGGAAAAATCGTGATCTGGTACAGTTCGCTGACAGTACAATATATAGTCCGCTGAGAAGGCTAATGCCGAAAAGACCATCGAGCCCCCTCTTGATGCACAGGGAGAAAGCTCAGACTCGAACCCCACCAGACCCTCATCTTCCACTGGCAGTGCAGGACCGGAAAAGGTAGAAATTGATGTTAAAACTAGCATAAACTCCATCAACTTCCTCGCTGACGGGATGCACGTTGTGGGCGGTGGTTCAGAAGGGAAGGTCAGACGTTGGCGAGTCGATGACGGCCACGAAGTGGGGACAACAATGGATGCAGGAGGTTATGTTTTCAATCTCGCAGTGTCACAAGACGGAAAGTGGATCGTCAGTGGGACAAGGAGTGGTCTGGTAAGGGTATGGAACACAGAGAGCGGCGAGCAAATTGGTGAAATAAATGGCCATTCAAAATCACTTGGTGCCATCGACATATCTCCGGATGCGACAAGGATTGCTACTGGATCGGACGACTTCACTGCCTGCGTCTGGTCCATCGCATCGGGAGAGCGACTTCTTGGGCCCTTGAAACACAACGGCAAGCTGGCTGCAGTGAAGTACTCGTCGAGTGGAGATTTCATCGCTACTGCGACGTGTAGCTACGAATCTGTCCGGGTTTACAAGAGTCAGGACGGTAGCCTCGTCGTCGACATTCAAATTAGGGTCGGCTCGTACTTGAACCAGTCCCTGGCCTGGTCGCTGCACGGCGAGCAGCTCTTGGTTTTATCTAAATATGCCGCCATCCATTGCCTCGATGCGGTGACAGGTAGCACACATTCCAAATGGTCCACTCGCAGTGGCGACAGAGCTTGGTGTATTGCCCTAGCAAGCAACGGCACATTCATCGCGGCATCCACAGATTCGTCGGTTACATTCTGGGATGCTACCACACACGAACAGATTGGAGTTGTCCTCTACTATGGTGATACCGTCTGCTCTATGGCTATATCACCTAACAACGACCGTCTGGTGACCAGTGGGAATGACAAGAAGGTCACCATCCGGAAACTCGTGGATATTCTCCCCGAATCTTATATAATAGGTGTAAGTACTCCAATCCAGAAATTGCTCTGGATAATTCGCTGATAAAAGTCAAATTGGAACCGTCCCGTCTCTCCTCTGTAACGTTCATCAGACAGGAGCAAAAAGGATAGAAGTGGACGCTCAAAATATTATATGGTCTGTCGAATTCCTTGGTCATGGGAAGTACATCGTGAGCACAGGTTCGGAAGGGACGGTTCGGCGCTGGCGAGCGGAAGACGGCTGCGAGGTCGGGACGGCGATGGACGCGGGAGGTCGTGTTCTCGATGTCGCGGTATCAGGAGACGGAAAGTGGATTGTCAGCGGGACACAGAGCGGTGTGGTGAGAGTGTGGAATGCGGAGAGTCACGAGAAGGTTTGCGAGATAAATGGTCATGCAAAACCTGTGGGTGCAGTCGACATATCTCCGGATGCGACGAGAATTGCCACAGGATCAGATGACTCCACTGCCTGCGTCTGGTCCTTAACGTCTGGAGAACGACTCCTTGGTCCCTTGAAACACGACGGCAGGTTGGCTGCAGTCAAGCACTCGCCGAATGGAGACTTCATTGCCACTGCGACATGTAGCCACGAATCCATCCGAGTCTACAAGAGCCAGGACGGCAGCCTCGTTGCCGATATCCAAGCTAGAGTCGGATCATACGTGAACCAATCCTTGACCTGGTCACTCACCGGCGAGCAGCTCTTTACTCTAACCAAGTACGGTGACATCCGTTGCGTTGACTTGGCCACAGGAACGACGCATTCTCAATGGTCCATTCAAGATGGCGACAAACCTAGATGCATTGCTCTAGCAAGCAACGGCACATTCATCGCAGCATCTGTGAATTCATCGGTTACATTCTGGGATGCTACGACACACAAACAAATTGGGGGTGCCCTTCACTATGGTGATACCATCTTCTCCATGGCAATATCACCGGACAATGGACGTCTCGTGAGCGGTGGAGACGACAAGAAGATCTCCCTTCAGGATCTCAGAGGTATCCTTCCCGAATCCTATTTAATTGGTGTAAGTCCTACCAACAAAACTAAAACAATTCACTGACACGGTACAAACGGTTGGCTGTCGAAAAGGTTGACACTGAAAAGACCAACGGGTCCGAGTCCCCTCCTACCTTAGCGGCACAGAAGGGGAGTCCAGAGTCGAATGATAGCCGAACCTCCACCTCCACCGGAGAGGTTCACCAGATAGGAGCAAGGATCGTAGAAATGGATGGTCGGAATAGCATATGCTCTGTTGCCTTCCTCGCCGATGGGATGCATGTGGTGAGCGGTGGTTTGGAGGGGAAGATTCGGTGTTGGCAGATGGAGGATGGCCGCGAAGTTGGGGCAGCGATGGACGCAGGAGGTCGTATTTCCAATCTCGCAGTATCACGAGACGGAAAGTGGATCGTCAGTGGGACACAGAGCGGTGTGGTGAGAATATGGAGTGTGGAGAGTCATGAAAAGGTTCGCGAGATAAAGGGCCATACAAAAGCAGTTTGGGCGATCGACATATCCCCAGATGCAACAAGAATTGTTACTGGATCGGACGACTCCACTGCCTGCGTCTGGTCCATCGCATCTGGAGAGCGACTCCTCAATCCTTTGAAGCATGATGACGCTCTAGTCGCTCTCAAGTACTCCTCCAATGGGGATCTCATCGCGACTGCGACATGGAGTGGCAAATTCGTCCGGGTCTACAAGAGTCAAGATGGAAGCCTTCTCTTTGACTCCCTCCCAATCAGCGTCAACTCGGTGCTGAACCAATCCCTAGCTTGGTCGGTCGACAACAAGCACCTCTTTGCTCTGTCCGAAAATGGCAGCATCTATTGCCTCGACATGGCTACAGGAGCGACGTATTCCGAATGGGCCATCCACAGCAGCAACAAGCCTAGATGTATTGCGCTGGCAAGCAATGGCATGTTCATTGCTGCCTCTGCGAATTCGTCGGTCTCATTCTGGGACCCTCTGACGCATAAGCAAATTGGAGGTGTCTTTCAGTATGGTGATGCCGTCCGCTCCGTGTCCATATCACTCGACAACAGCCATTTGGCGAGCGGTGGGGATGACAAGAAAATCACCCTCCGGAGTCTTAGAGACGTCCTTCCCCAAATCTATTTCGTCGATGTATGTTCCCTTGTATTGCAAAGAGTGCTACCCGACATGGGCCTGACAACCGTGGTTTGTTCGTGGCTACAGGCAGATCCTCGTGAGCCAGAAATTCGACGCATGAGGAAGGAACAGACTGAGCTCGAGAAGACCAATAAGTCTCTTCTTGCCATCATTCGTGCACACGAGCAGAAGCATCAATGTGAAGCCCTGTATGCCGCAGGCAATACGAAAGATGCTGCCGAATCACTTTGCAAGTTTGTCGACGCCACAAGTGACGAGGTCAAAACCAACAAGTTGATCATGGATTGGATCTCCGGTGAGTTTTGGTATCTCTGGTTGGAATGGCTGTGTATTGAATTATTGCTGTCAGAGTTCACGAAACGATGTGTCGCAAAACTTCAACGTATTGGCGACGCGGCATCAAACGCCAAGAAGGATGACGAAGCAATCGCTGCCTACTCCACTGCGTTGTCCCTTTCGTCTCCGAAATCAGTATTGGTGAAGTGGGTGAACATGTTATTGATGCATGGTTCAGTGAATGAGGCATTGAACGCTGCCACCAAGGTACCATTCCCCATAAGCTACTCGAACCATAGATTGAATTGACACACCTTTTGACTTAGTTCAAATTTCCAAAAATCATAATCCAACAGGCAATCTGCGACGTTTTGGAAAATACAGATCATGTCCTGGAGGCGATCGAGGTCTCGCAAACGATAGTGAGTGAGCTCGAAAATGATCCGAAATTGCGAGACGAGCACGAGCAATGGACGCTTAGTAAGTAGTTGCGTCGGGAATATGATCGAAGTTTGCTCACGCGACGTTCACTTCAGACTTTCAACAACGATGCACCGAAAAGCTAGAGAAGCTCGGGGATACTGCAATGCACTCTCGGAAATACAAGGAGGCCGTTGAACGGTATTCAACCGCACTGTCACGCAATCCAACGAACATCATCGACATTCTCATCAAACGAAGCAGAGCTCGATCACTGATGGGTTTGTGGGTAGAGGCCCTGAACGATGCCGACGAGGTATGGTTAATGGTTTGCACGAGCTCGCGACTTCCCTCAACAACGTACGCTACTTAGGTTATAAAGCTCGATCTGTCATACCATCAAGGCTACGAGAGGAGATACGCAGCGCTACACGGAAAGGGACGCTACACCGAAGCCACCGAAGCATTCAAGAAGATGCTTTTAATACTCGATCAGTCTCCTGATGCGCAAATTCGCAGTGAGTCGCTTTCTCCATCTCATGGAAGGATCATGTTCGAGTAGATTTGATAACAGAACTTCGTCGCCAATACGTCGACCCCTCAGTGGAGATTAGGCTCATTGTTGAGCAGACCATTCGCGGCATACCGCGCGTACTGATCGACACTACCACTGGTCGTCTGTTGGACAAAACCCAGCAAGTTCTAGCATTCGAGAAACTCCCGATCTACAGCGAGCTCGTGTCCTCAATGACAACGCAACTGGATCCCGCACGTATTCAGAGAGAAGTGAAGCAATACTATCGATACGTTATGCTCTCACACAAATGGGATGACAACGAACCTCTCCTTCAGACGGTTGAGAACATTTCGGTCTATGAACTCGAAGTATCTCCCGAGACCACCAAGTTGCAAATGTTCTGCTCGCTCGTGCGATCTCTTGGCTTCCATTGGGCGTGGAGTGATACATGCTGCGTAGACAAGTCAAATCATGTGGTATTGCAAGAGTCTTTGGTTGCCATGTTCACCTGGTATCATGGCTCATCCCTCACAATTGTTTACCTCCGCGGTGTCTCGTCGCAGTCACAGGAGCCAGGTGGTCTCCAGGGGAGCATCTGGAACACTCGTGCATGGACATACCAAGAATATGTGGCCGCCGAGATCGTCCAGTTCTATACAGAGGACTGGAAGCCATACCTTGGCTTGACATTGTCCAACCACAAGCACTCGCCTGCAGTTGTTTCAGAGATGGAGCAGGTATCCGGGGTTTCTGCAAAGGAGTTGGCTGTACTTCGTCCTGGTCTTCACCGAGTGCGCGAGAAACTCCACCTCGCTTCGAGGCGCCGAACGACCCTTGTGGAAGACATTGCCTACTCACTGCTCGGCATCTTCAATGCTCCCATCCCAGTCATATATGGCGAGGGCAATCGTGCAGTGGGTCGTCTCCTGGAGCACATTCTGACAGGATCAGGCGACGTGACCATTCTCGCTTGGACTGGCACGGCGGGTACCTACAATAGCTGCCTGCCGATGGACCTTACCGTGTACAATCAACTAGTACCGCGCCACGTTCCACCACTCATCGAGGCGGCCAAGCTGGATCGGATAGTGACAGAATTGCGCTCATCCTTACCCGACCTTACCCACGTCATGAGGTTATATGATCGGCTCCACGAGCTTCCTTCACCTTCCATTGCTTCTAGTCGACTGCGCCTTCCAGGCATTGTTTTTCGCCTCACCGATCTCGTCCACACGTCAGGTCCTGATCCCATCCATGTATATCATGCGTCAATGTCTACGCTTGGAGACATAGAGATCAGGACAGTGGACGACTTGACTGGGATGAATGTTCTCTACCTCGTTCATCCGTGGATCCGGCCTTTGCTCGACCAGGAGTTCTCCGATGGGGAGACTACGCGTGATAGCATGATACAAGCACTGCGGTTGGTTGCTCGTCTGAGGCAGCCCTTTGGGGCGCTGTTGTTCAAGCCCTTGTCGCGTGTGGAGTATAGACGAGTTGCAGCAGATAGTTTGATCACGGTGCAGGTTCGGGAGGAGGCACCGTTGACTGACTTGGTAGACAACATCCGGACGATCGAGGTGCACTAGGAGTGACCTTGATGGAGGTTTAGAAGTACATCTCGCCTTGGGTCTTTGGAAGCCACGGTACACTTGTCATTGGGACTCTCATAACCTAGACTACGATAGCACTAAACGTGCATTTAAGTTCAATTCGTGTGATCGAGAACCCGATATTTGAAATAAAAATGCTCGTGAGGAAAGACAGACTTTGGCTCGCGTGCAGGGGCAGACGAGGGGAGGAAAGAACAACAGAGGGAGAATGATTGTGGCCTCGGATATGAGCTGTTCATATCAGTCAAGAAAACGATGACAGTCTTTTCTGTATTTTACTCTGACACCGAAAAATCATTCAATCCATGCACAGATATAAGCAGGGTGGCTTGGGAGCTGCCGGATCCAATGCACAGAGGTACATTGATATCCAACCCTCTGCCAACTCGGGGTAGCACACCATGCGACAATGGAACAAAGATGGCGGTGAGAAGCAAAGACCGCCTTTCACAGTTACCGTCCGCGAATGATCGAGGACGGACGGTGAGTCCCGTTTTGGAAGGTAAGAGTTGTTGACATATATTTGGAAATTGACAGGAATGGAAATCCACCCTTCAAACTTCAACTTTGACAGCGTCCAAACGCCATGGAAGATGCGGATATCGACGCGTTTGTGGAATGGTTCCAATCAAATGGAGGGTTTATTGATATGCAAGCCATGGGTATTACAGAATTTCCAGGAAGTGGACGCGGAGCGATTGCGTTGCGTGACATTCCGGTATGTAGCTTTGTCGATTCTAATCAGTGTTGCTGATGGTGACTTTGTATCGTCATTTTGAACTACCATTATCGAACATGACAGGAAGGATGTACCCTTTTCACACTCCCACGCACGCTCACGCTTTCAACACGAACATCTTCTCTTCCGTCTCTCTTTGGCTTTGAAGCATGGCGTGCACAAGGATTGCATAAAGGTTGGGTTGGGTTAATATTGTGTATGATGTGGGAAGATGCTTGGGCACATGAATTGGATGTCATGGATGGAGGTGGACACGGCCAAAACGATATACAGACGAAATGGGGACCATACTTCCGCACTCTCCCGACAACATTTGATACCCCAATGTTCTGGAGTGCTGTGGAGCTCGAGGAGCTCCAAGGGACAGCTGTGGTAGGTCGGTCAATTAATTCAATCCTTATCTGGGGCATTCGTTTACGCTGATCTCGGATACTATGACATCTGGGTACTTTTTCATGTTTGCGCGATAGATAGATAAATTAGGCCGTGATGATGCAGAGCGTGCATACTCTGAGCAGCTCGTTCCGGCCATCAAAGTTAGTGCCCTTTCTGCTATTTTAGAGTTTTGCCCCTCGATTTATGTAGCTTTCTCCCCCAGACATCCCCTACTCTCTTTCCACCCTCTCATCACGGGAAGTGGTATACTCTCGATGCATATCACCGTGCCGGGAGTCGTATTCTATCACGCAGCTTCACGGTCAGCCGTTGGACAGGCAGCGAAGAGGAGGACGAAGACCGCGACAGTGAGCCGAGGGAAGGTGGTAGCGATGCAGACGAAGCCGAAGGTCCCAATCCGAAAGCTTCAATCGAATCGCCCATGTATATTGACGACGCTCATCCTCATCCCTCTTTACTTGAAGCCACCAACGAAGGGCTGGATTCAGATTCTGGAGATGACGAGGATCATGATCCTTCAGACGTAGCTATGGTGCCGATGGCAGACCTTTTAAACGCAAGATGGGGTAGTGAGAACGTGAGTTCAGTCCTTTCGCGTTTTGTATACATTTTGGTTTATCTCATACGTTCACAAACGCTTTTAGGCAAAGTTATTCCACGAGCCGTTCGTACTACGAATGGTAACCACAAAGAACATAAAACAAGGCGAGCAGATCGTAAGTGTGCTTTTCCCCTCGTCTAGTCACTTCCCTTGTCCCCAGCGCTGACTCGCTTCTCAATGCCATTCACGATCATCATAGTTCAATACATATGGCGACCTACCAAATTCAGATCTTCTGAGGCGATACGGACACGTCGATTTGGTCCAACTACCATCCTCTTCATCTGGTCCTACACTTGATAGACATGGAGACATGGAAATGGAAGATGGTGACACGGATGTGGAGACCATCAAGTATTTGGGCAATCCTTCAGACGTTGCGGAGATTCGGGCAGACTTGGTTGTCCGCGTGGTACAAGCTTCGAAATTTGGCTCGGTGGCAAAGGACTCGCGCGCACGCATCGAGTGGTGGCTTGATGAGGGTGAGGACGAGTATGTCTCATTGTCCCCCCTTTTGTTCCCGCA
>JBBPNM010000067.1:0-18062 GCA_038090895.1 Boletus bicoloroides
ATGAGACCAGATATATGCTTGTATTGCATAGATCAAGAATGGGAAATACAAGTGATGAAGGAATACTTTATATACTATGGACCAGTGCACATGGACCAAGGAATGATGGCTAAGAGAGGAAATAGAAAGAAACTAATAGAATATTGTGGAAATGGGGAACACTAATTGGTGTGAGAGAACTGGTGGAGGAGAGAATAAGTCTGTAGATAAGAGAATTAAAGATGAGATAGGAAGATAGAATTATAACTGGTGAGAAGGAGAAAGCTATTGTTAGACAAGGAATGGCCTCTCCAATTGTAGCAATAGGAAAAGAAAGAAATAAGGAGTATATGAGGATAGAGGATGAAAATTGTAACATTACCCCCTTTGTACAATTGAACTCCAGGTTCAATAAACAAACCTCTTTCAGGCCAAAGACTAGAGGGTGGAAGATGAGAGTCCACCATAAATGGAAGACAACTGGGATGGGGAAAGATGCTCAAAAGGACAGTCATCCATGAGGTACCCTGGTGTAGAGCAAATTCCACAGTTTCAATGGGGACAATATCAGCTGTGATGTCCCCAGTTGTGACAGAAATTACATTGGAGAGTAAGACATTGTTGAGTAGGGTGACCAGGGGCAAAGATGTGGCAGTGGTGGCAGCAGTATTCCTCACAGTTCTCTTGATAGTGACCATTGTGAAAACACTGGAGACAAGTGGTGTTCACAGTGGCAGAGGAGATTTGGATTTGTTCAGGTCAAGGGAGAACCTGTGTAGGAGAAGAAAGGATGGTGGTGCCATTGGGAAGATTGATAGTCTGAGCAGTTTTGGTGGGGATAGGAATGGTGGTTTTATACTGATGGTTGTCATCATTGGTGGCCACAGCAGTAGAGGTTTCAGAAAGAGGGGGGAGGAGATTCGAGAGGCAAGTGATGGAGGGGGAATGGGAATAGGAGAAGGGGATTGAAGAGTACGAGGAATGCAAAGTAGAAATTGGTTGATGTGAGTAAGGTATGCATCACACTGGTCCTGAGGGAGAGAAAGGTAAATATGGCGAAATACAGGGTAAATGTTATAGGGTTCAATGTTCTTGACAAAAGTACCAAAACCATGAGAATGCAAGACATTGAGTATGTGAGTGAGGAGAGCATCCAGGGTAAAATGCAGGAAAGTGTCATTTCCACTTATGAGTTGGAGGCATTGGGCATGCAAAATTCCATGGAACAAGCGAATGAGTTCATGGGTGATTGTATTGTCTTCATAGAGGGGGTCATTTTCCAGAAGGAGAAGAAGGAGGGAGGAGTCGAGCATGGCAGTGTATAACAGGTGGACAGTATGGATGGGTAAGAAGGAAGGGTAGACATGGTGACATCAGAGAGGAGAGGAGGATCCTGACAGGAAGAAGGGGGTGATGGACGAGGAGAGGAATGATATGGCTTGTTGTAGGTAGTTTCATTTGTAAGATACTCACAAAGAGACCAGCAAGCAAGGTATTCTACCAGTTCTAGAGATGGTGGAGTTGTTTATAGCTGGAAAGGATAGAAGCAGAGTGACGGAGATTGGATTCTGGTTCCCAAGTATTTTCTACAAAAAAATAACCCTTCCATGCAATCAAGTACAATCTATGGGCTTTGGGGCCCTTGTGGGAGAGAATGGCCTTGACTTTGTATTCTTCCTTGTTATCAATGATGTCAGGTGGTGGATTTAGGAAGGAGAGACCATGCATTTCTGTGGAGTGATAAGAAGATAGAAGGGATGCATAGAAAACATCATGTATTTTCCAGGTACTAGAAAGTTGGAGTTGGTAAGTGAGTGGAGATAGGATGCGCATGATTTTAAAAGGTCCATGTCTTTTGGGGATGAGTTTCCTAGAGGGGTATTTGAGATGGAGATGAGTTGCTTTGAGCCACACCTTATCTCCTACTTTCCAGGGGATGAATCGGTGAGTAGATCTGGACATCATGAGTTTTCTGGCCAATTCATGAGCAGCCAGGGCTTTTTTTTGGATCTCATCAAGGACAGCAAGTCAAGTTTTGAGGGCAGGGAGGAAGGTTTCGCCAAGGGGAGGGTAGGATCTAGATTTATAGCCATAAAGGAGAGAGAATGGTGATTTCTTGGTGGAGCTATGAGGGGTGGAGTTGTGGTGGAACTCAGCAGTAGAAAGGAATTGGGACCATGAGGATGGATTGTTGGCACAAAAGATCCAAAGATATGTTTCAAGTTCTTGATTGGTTCATTTGGTTTGTCCATCGGTCTGAGGGTGGTATGCTATGGAGAGTTGTACATCATATTTGAGAAGGTGAGCGAGTTCTCAAGCAAAGGCAGAGGTGAATTGGGGATCACAATCAGAGATGATTGTATTGTGTAGACCAAAGCATTTGAAGACATTGTCTAGAAAAACTTGAGCAATGCCAGCTGCATGAATGGTCTTGGAACAAGGGGTTAAGATTACCCCCTTTGTAAGCCTGTGGTCTACTATGACCACAACAGAGTCATGGCCATCAGAGGGAGGAAGATCAGTGATGAGGTTGACAGAGAGTTGTTTAAAGGAGAGGGTGGTAGAGAAGGAGATGGGCATAAGCAGAGAGATGGTTGGATGGGTGTTGACTTTGTTTTGTTGACAGAGGGTGCATCTGTCGATGAAGTGTTTTATGAAGGAAGAGAGACCAGGCCACCAAAAGTCACATTCAAGGACAGTCTTGGTATGGAAGATACCCATGTGACCTGTGGTGGGGAAAGAGTGGATGGAGTGGAGGAGAGAGGAGCAGGCTAATGGGGGAACATACATCCATCCCTTGAAGTAGAGGTGTCCATTATCATAAGTCCAATCAGATATAGAAGAATGAGAGAATAGGGGTGAACCATCCTGAAGGGTGGAGAGGACACGGATGATGAGGGGATCAGAGGGAGTGGAGGAGGAGATTGACTTGGAAAAGGCGAGGTCAAGTGCATTGATGATGACAGGATTGGGGACAATAGAGGAGGAATGGTTGTCAGAAGAAGTATCAACATCGTCTTTGCAGGAAAGAGCATCAGCGGGACCCATCTGAGAACTGGGAGTAACGACCCATTCAATGCTGAAATCCTGAAGGAAGAGCGACCAATGAGCTTGTCAGTGAGAGAGTTTTCAAGGATCCTTGATGTAAGATAGATTTTTGTGATTAGTGATGATAGAAACGGGATGTAGGATGCCCTGGAGGTATTGCTTCCATTCAGAGAGCACAAGGATGACAGCTAGGAGTTCCTGGTCATAGATGTCATAGTTCCATTTGGCTGGGGAGAACATCTTTGAGAAGTAAGCACATGGATGGAGATCATCATTTGTGCCTCTTTGCATAAGGACTGTGCCAGTGGCAAGTAGGAAGGCATCAGACATGATGTGGAAGGGGTGAGAGACATCCAGGATGGCGAGGACAGGGGATATGGTAAAGATTGCTTTGAGAGCATCAAAGAATCATTGGTGAAGTGGCATCTGAGACCAGGTGATATCTTTCTAGGTAAGAGCAGTGAGAGAAGTGATGATGTTTGAGTAGTTGGGGATGAATTTGTGGTAGAAGTTGGCAAAACTGAGGAAGGAGCAAATACCTTTGACTGATATGGGGGGTTTTCAGGAAGATATTGCAGAGAGTTTGGTGGGATCCATATGAACTTGATCTTGGCCGATGATTAGACCAAGATATTCCATAGTTGGGATGTTGAACAAGCATTTGGTGATTTCAGAGATAAACCATGTTCTTGTAGTTGTTGGAGGACGTGTCATGTCTGTTCATGATGAAGAGCAAGAGTACCACAGGTATGAATGCCAAGATCATCCATATAGATTTTAAGCCATCATTCAGCAACCATGTCCAAGAAGATATGGTTCATAAAGGCTTGGAACGTAGGAGGTGCATTGCAAAAACCAAAGAACATAACTGTGGGTTTATAAAGATCAAAGGGAGTGATAAAGGCTGCCTTCCATTGATCAGATTCCTTGATCTGAATGTTGTTGTATCCCCATTGAATGTTGAACTTAGTGAAATAAATGAAGTCCTTCATATCATCAATGAGTTCAGAAATAAGGGGTAGAGGATAGGCATTTCGGATGGTGTGGGAGTTTAGGTATCAATAATCTTGGTGTTATGTGAAGTGTACGAAGATAGCCTCTTACAAGACTTATGGCAGTCAGGCGATACTCACAAAGAGACCGACGTCTGACATATAAGTGTTCAAAGGGGTTTGAAGGGCTAAGGATAGAGCAACTGGCTCACAAGGGACTTGAGGAATGAGACTAGATGTACGCTTGTATTGCATAGATCAAGAATGGAGAATACAAATGGTAACGACATAGCTTATATACTGTGGACCAGTGTACATGGACCAAGGAAGATCGTAGAGATAAGAAAACAGATAGAAAGTAATAGAATGTGGTGGAAATGGGGAATATAGACCGGTGTGAGAGAACCGGCAGAGGAGACAATAAGTCCAATGATAAGATAACTAGAGATGAGATAAGAAAGAGGACATAGGTCTTGTGACAACAAGGTAGGTATCGTTCGAGGGGCAGAGTCCTCTCCAATAGCGATAAGAGGTATTAAATGAAACAAGGAGGATATGGCGAAAGAGAAGGAAAATAGTAACATTACCCCTCTCATACAATCAAGCTCCAGGCTCGATAACAAAAGTCTCCTCAGATGGAAGGTTAGATAGTGGAGGGGGAAGGCCCTCCATAGACGGCAGACGCCTGCGAAGCGGATAGGCATTCAAACGGACAATCACCCATGAGATGCCCCGGTTGAGAACAAATCGCACAGTTGCAATGGGGACAGAAATGGACTCCATGACCCCAATTCCTACAGAAGTCACATTGGATGAGCAAACAGTTGCGAGCTGGGTGACCTGGGGCAGCAATGCAATAGTTGGGGCACCGATATTCAGAGCAGTTCTCCCTATAATGACTGTTGTGAAAACACTGAAAAAAGTGAGTGGTTGAGGATGCAGGAGGTAGGTGAAGTTGTTCGGGTCGGGGGAGAATGTGAGTTGGGGACGAGATTACGTCGGTGCCATTGGGTAAACGGATGGAGTGAGCCGTGTCAGTTGGGATGGGGATAGTGGGGGTGCATTCATCTGAGTTGTCGGCAGAGGGATCCACCGCAGTGGAGGATTCAGAGATGGGTGGGGAGGAGATGTGAGCTGCTAGGGTAGGAGGGGGTACTGGGACGGGCAGTGGAGAATCTAAAGTATGATTTGAAGTTAAAAGGAATTGGTCAACGCATTCCACATATGCATCGCACTGGTCCTGTGGTAAAGAAAGATAAATGCGATGAAAAACAGGGTAAATGATATGGGGCTCAAGGTTTTCAATGAATGTCCCAAATCCATGGGCATGAAGAATAGAGAAAATGTGGGTGGGGAGAGTTTCGAGGGCAAAACGAAGAGGGATGTCCTCGTCGTTGGTAATTTGGAGCCATTGGGTGCGGGAGATTCCATGGAAAAGCTGAATGAGTTCATGGGTGATAAGGTCCTCTTTGAAAAGTAAATTATTTTCAATGGCGAGAAGGATATGAGGAGAATCAAGAACAGCTGCATAAAGGAGGTGGACAGCATGGGTGGGGAGGAAGGAGGGATAGACATGTTGAGAACGCAGTGGGGATGTAGGTCCTGACAGGGACGAGGGCACGATGGCAGAGGATAGAAAAGACATCTTGGATGTATGGGGAGGGTTGGTAGTTTCATTTGCGAGATACTCATGAAGAGACCATCAAGCAAAGGGGGACTACCGATTCACAGATGATATCATCATTTATATTCTTTGAGGAGAGAGGCGGAGTGTTGGAGATTTGATTCAGGTTCCCAGGTATTCTCAGCGGAGGAGTACCCTTTCCACGTGGTCAGGTACAATCGACAGGCTTTGGGGCCCTTGTGGGAGAGAATGGCCTCGACTTCATATTCTTCCTCATTGTCAATGATGTCAGGCAGCGGGTTTAGGAAGGAGGGGCCATGTGCTTTGGTGGAGCAATAAGAAGATAGAAGCAAAGCATGGAAAACGTCATGTATCTTCCAGGTGCCCAGGAGTCGGAGTTGGTAAGTCAGTGGAGATAGAACACATGTGATCTCGAAGGGTCCATGTCTCTTGGGAGCAAGTTTCCTAGAGGGGTATTTAAGACGGAGATAAGTTGCTTCTAGCCACACCTTATCTCCAACTTTCCAAGGGGTGAATCAACTCATGGATCTGAATGTCATGAGTTTTCTAGCCGATTCATGGGCTGCCAGAGCTTCCTTTCAGGCTTCATCGAGGACGGAGAGTCAGTTTTTGAGGGCAGGGAGGAAGGTCTTTCCCAATGGAGGGTAGGAGCAGGGTTCATAGCCATAGAGGAGTGAGAATGGGGATTTTTTGGTGGAACTGTGGGGAGCAGAGTTATGGTGAAATTCAGCAGTGAAGAGGAACTGCGCCCAAGAGGTGGGGTTATTGGCGCAGAAAATGTGGAGATAGGTTTCAAGTTCCTGATTAGTTTGTTCCATTTGACCATCCGTTTGGGGGTGGTATGCTGTGGATAGTCACACATCGTATTTCAGGAGACAGGCCAATTCTCTGGCAAAAGCAGAGGTGAACTGGGGACCTCGATCAGAGATGAGGGTATCATATAAACCAAAGCATTTGAAGATGTTGTTGAGGAAGATTTGGGCGATTCCTGCAGCGTCAATGGTCTTTGAGCAAGGGGTTAGAATTACCCCCTTCATAAGCCTATGGTCTACTATGACCACAACCGAATCATGGCCATTGGAAGCGGGAAGGTCCATGATAAGGTCAATGGACAGCTGCTTGAAGGGGAGGGTGTGCAAGGAGGGAATGGGAATGAGAGGAGGGACGGTAGGATGGGTGTTGACCTTGTTTTATTGACAGATGGCACACCCGTCAACGAAGTGTTTGACAAAATAGGCAAGGCCGGGCCACCAGAAGTCACGTTCAAGAATAGTCTTTGTGTGGAAGATACCCATGTGGCTGGAGGAAGGGGAGGTATGAAGAGAATGGAGTAGGGAGGATCGAGCAGTGGGGGGAACGTACATGCAACCTTTGAAATACAGGTATCCATTGTCAAAGTGCCAATCAGAGAGAGAGGAGCAAGAGAATAATGGGGATCTGCTTTGCAAAGCGGAGAGAATGCGAAGTACGAGGGGATCGGAGGAAGTGGAGTTGGTGATGGATTGGGAAAGTGTGAGGTTGAGAGCATTGATGACAACAGGTTCAGGGACAATGGAGGAGGCTTGATTGTCAGAGGAAGTATCAAGATCATCCTTTCGTGAGAGAGTGTCGGCAGGGCCCATCTGTGAACTGGGGGTAACAACCCATTCGATATGAAAGTCCTGTAAAAAGAGAGACCAGTGAGCCTGCCGTCGAGATAGTTTTTGAGGGTCCTTAATGTATGAGAGGTTCTTGTGATCTGTGATAATGGAGACGGGGTGCGGGATCCCCTGAAGATAATGTTTCCATTCAGAAAGGGCGAGGATGATGGCGAGGAGTTCCCTGTTGTAGATGTCATAGTTCCGTTTGGCAAGAGAGAAGGTCTTTGAGAAATAAGCACAGGGGTGGGAGTCGCCGTTAGTGTCCTTTTGCATGAGGACCGCTCCGGCAGCAAGGAGAGAGGTGTCAGTCATGAGGAGGAAGGGTTTGGAAACGTCAGGGATGGAGAGGACAGGGGCAGTGGAAAAGAGTTGTCGGAGGGTATTGAACGCGCATTGTTGAAGAGGACTCCAAGTCCATGGTTGGTCTTTCTTGGTAAGGGCAGTGAGGAGGGTAACAATGTTTGAATAGTTAGGGATGAATTTCTGGTAGAAATTAGCAAAGCCAACGAACGAACGAACTCCCTTAACAGAGGTGGGTGGTTTCCAAGTGGCGATGGCAGCCAACTTGGCAGGATCCATGTGAACAAGCCCTTGTCCTATGATCATTCTGAGATATTCCATGGTGGGGGTGTCAAAAGAGCATTTCAAGATCTTGAGGGACAAATCATGTTCCCTGAGATGCTGCAGGACACATTGAGTACATTCATGATGGAGGACAAGGGTACCGTTGGTGTGAATGCCAAGATTGTCCATGTAGATCTTCAACCAGTGTTCAGCAATCATATTGGTGAAGATGTGATTCATGAATGCCTAAAAGGTGGGTGGAGCATTGCAGAAGTCAAAGAACATGACAGTGGGTTCAAATAAACTGAGAGGAGTGATGAAGGCAGCCTTCTATTGATCCGATTCCTTGATGCGAATGTTGTTGTATCCCCATCGAACATCAAACTTGGTGAAATAGGTAGAGTCCTTCATGTCATCTACGAGTTCTGAGATGAGGGGTAGGGGATATGTGTTTTGGATGATGTGACTATTGAGGTATCAGTAGTCTTGGCAAGGACATAGGATTCTGTCCTTCTTCGGAACAAAAAAGAATGGGGAGGCTTGGGGAGATTTGGATGGGATGATGTGACCAGTCTTGAGATGTTCTTTGACAAAAGCCTTGCAGGCTTCCTTTTTGGCTGGGTTGAGGGGATAGACCTTGGTGATTTTTGGGACAAAGGTGTCTTTAAGATCAATGGTGTGGTCAAAGGTTTGATGGGGAGGTAGTTGGTTGTAAGTGTTCTCAGAGAATACATTGGCGAAATCAGCACAAAAGTCTGGGATGGGGATTTCCTTGGGTTTCTCAGCCATGGAAATTTCGGTGGATATCGTCACCTTGTTAACTTGTTCCACACACGATTCCTTTGAGGGAGGGTGCTCACGAAGAGTCCTCTCAATCCCTTGGGGATATTGTTGAGAGAACAACTGAGAGATCTTGTTGTCTGGATTTGAAGCATTGGGTATTTGATGATTGTTAGTTTTGGGTGGTGAAGTTCGAAGGTTGATGATATATCAAATCCAGTCAATCTTGGGGTTCCATTTCTGGAGCCATGGCATTCCAAGGATAACCTGGGGTCGAGAGAGTTGTACTATCATAAATTTTACTGTGTCAGAGAAAGTTCCTGAAGAGAATGAGACGGTGGCGGTCCATTGGATTGTTTCTCAAGTATTAGGAGTTCCGTCCACGTTATAGGCGGTGATGGGAGTGGGGGTATGAGTGAGTTTAAAAATTCCTTTGGGTAAAAGGTGAGGGTCCATAAAGTTTCCTGTGGCTCCTGAGTCAATGAGAGCGGTGGTTTCGACGGTTTGCTTTAGTCCATGTAGCACAATAGGAAGGTGCATAGTTCTATTGTTTCGTGGTGCTACGAGTACATTATCAATGTTAAGGGAAGAGGTCGTTGAGGTGGCTTCCCTTCTTAAAAATCCCATGCTCTCTGTACTCTGGGGGTGAATGTTTCAGCAAGTTCCTCAGATGGTTCTTCATAACACATCTTGAGGACAGAGAAGATGTCATCATCACTTTTTCCAGAGGTTTTGAGCGAGTTGACGTACTCGTCGAGTTTGGAGTGAGCAGAGGGGGTGGGGAAGTTCTTGGGAGGTTGCATGGGAGTTGTTTCAGTGATGTGAATGTTCTGAGGACAATTGGGGGTAGATGAACTGGGGTGAGGGGTGTGGTAGGTGGTGGCATTGTGGCCAGTCTTTCTGCAATGGAAGCAGTGACCTTCTTGGATGCACTTGGCTCTTTTGGTGGGGGTGAGCTTAGATAAGGTGACGTTGTCAACATCCATGGCGTTAGGGTCTCAATGGGGATGGGGGAAGGAGGTGATGGGTTGAGGGCGTCCTCCTTGAAGGGCCTGGATGCGCATTTTCTGCACATGGAAGGTTTTGGCCTTCTCAATCTATTCATGGATAGTGGTGGGGATGGTGGACATAGAAAGGATCATGGTGGCAATTCGTTGGTCAACCCCCAGGGAGAATTGGTTGATGAGGGTAATGTTGTCGGTGATTCCAGCCTTGCTGGCGAGGTTCTGAAAGTTGGTGATATATTGTTGGAAACCATCGTTAGTGGTTCCATTGGGGCAGTGAATGGTCCTTTGGATGAGCTTGGAAAGATCCAAGCAGGCAGTGGCTCTGGTGTCGAATGGGTAGAATGTAGTCTCGAAGTTCTCAGCGAAGTTCTCAAAGGTCTTCTGGTTGTTAGGGATGGAGGTGTCAACCATCTTGTCATACCACATTTCAGCGAAGGAGGCTCCTCGTCCTTCACTCATCTTGTTGAGGGTAGTCATGACCTTGTCATTGTCAGAGGCGTGAAGTGTGGCATTGAGGATGAAGTAGGCCTTCATGGCCTTGATCCATCGGGAGGCATCGGAGGTTTTTCCTGAGAAGTCAGTGGGAAGTGCCACTTTGAGCTTGGTGGGTTTCGACATGATAATCTGGGGGGTGGGCTGGGGTTGCTGGGGTGACAGTGGTGGTCTCTGGGATGATACAGTGGGTACAGGGTTTGGAGGAACGTGATGGTGTTTTGGGGGTTGCTGGGGTGGTGGTAGTTGTTTCTGGAGTGATGCAGTGGTCACTGGTCCTTCGTCATTGGTCTTGATGTCACTGGGTTCAGGGTTAGGGACTCGGTATAGTCCATAATGGCTTGTGGTGATGGTAGGTGGGTCCTACACCTAGAGAGGTGGGATCAGGGAGATTCTTGATCTTTTGTTACGCGAAGTGTACGAAGATAGCCTCTTACAAGACTTATGACGGTCGGACGATACTCACAAAGAGACCAACGTCCAACATATAAGCATTCAAAGGGGTTTGAAGGGCTAAGGATAGAGCAACTGGCTCACAAGGGACTCGAGGAATGAGACTAGATGTATGCTTGTATTGCGTAGATCAAGAATGGAGAATACAGATGGTAATGACATAACTTATATACTGTGGACCAGTGTGCACAGACCAAGGAAGATCGTAGAGATAAGAAAACAGATAGAAAGTAATAGAATGTGGTGGAAATGGGGAATATAGACCGGTGTGAGAGAACTGGCAGAGGAGACAATAAGTCCAATGATAAGATAACTAGAGATGAGACAAGAAAAAGGACATAGGTCCCATGACAACAAGGTAGGTATCATTCGAGGGGCAGAGTCCTCTCCAATAGTGACAAGAGGTATTAAATGAAACAAGGAGGATATGGTGAAAGAGAAGGAAAATTGTAACACTTGGCATAGGCAAAGAATTCCGTCTTTCTTGGGAATAAAGAAGAATGGGGCAGCTTGTGGTGATTTGGAGGGGATAATATAGCCAGTTTTGAGATGTTCTTCGATGAAGGTTTTGCAGGTGTCTTTTTCAGTTGGGTTAAGTGGGTATACTTTGGCAATCTTGGGAACGAACATATCTTTGAGGTCAATGGTGTGGTCAAATGGGTGATGAGAGGGAAGTTGTTCATAACTTTTCTCCAAAAATATATCAGCAAAGTCCACACAGAATTCTGGAATGGTTGCTTCCTTGGGTTTCTCTGCTTGGGCAATCTTTGTTGATATGGTGAGTTTATCTACCTGTTCATGCCTAGATTTGTTTGAGAGAGGGCACTCACAAAAAGTCCTCTCGACCCCTTGAGAATCAGGGATGATAGGTAGGTTTTTTGAGCAAAAATCAATGGTAAATGTTCTCCAATTGATCTTGGGATTCTATTTCTGGAGCCAGGGCATGCCAAGGATAATCTGGAGGTGAGAGAGTCGAATGACCATGAATTTGATTGTGTTAGTGAAGGATCTGGAAGTAAAGGAGATAACTGTTGTCCAACAAATGGTTTCCTTGTTGTTGGGTGTTCCATCAACATTATAGGTGGTAATGGATGAGGGTATTGGAGATAGTTTGAAAATTCCAAGCGAAAGAAGACAAGGATCGATGAAGTTACCAGTTGCTCCTGAGTTGATGAGAGTGGTTGTGTCGATAGTTTTCTTAATGCCTTGTAGTTGAATGGGGAGATGCATAGTTCTATTGTTCACTGGTGCTACAAGTACATTATCTGAATGATGGAGAGAGGACATTGAAGTGACTCTCCTTCTTAAAAATCCCATGCCTTGAGAATTCCAGGAGTGAGGGCTACAGAAGTGATTTCTTCAGGGGATTTTTCGTAACACATCTTCAGGATGAAAAAGATTTCTTCATTGCTTTTCCCAGAGATTTTGAGGGAATTGACATATTTATCAAGCTTGGATTGAGGAGGAGTGGGAATTTCCTGGGATGATGAGGAAGTTTCAGTGTGGCAAATGTTTTGAGAATGAGGAGTGGGAGATGTGGTGTTACTGGGGTGAGGGATGTGACAGGTGGTGGCATTGTGGCCAGTCTTGCAACAATGAAAACAATAGCCTTCTCTGATACATTTGGCGCATTCTGTGGGGGTGAGCTTTGATAGGTTGACATTGTCAATGTTTATGGCATTGGGATCTCTCTGGGGGCAAGGGAAAGAAGTGGAGGGTTGAGGATGTCCTCCTTGAAGAGCTTGGATATGCATTTTCTGTGCATGGAACATCTTGGCTTTTTTGATCCATTTGTTGATGGTGGTGGGGATGGTAGACATGGAAAGGATCATTGTGGCAATTCATTGATCAACCCCCAAGGAGAATTGGTCAATGGGGGTGATGTCATCAGTGATTCCAGCTTTGCTGGCAAGGTTCTGGAAGTCAGTGATGTACTGTTGGAATTCATCATCTATGATCCCATCAGGGTGGCAGATGGTCTTTTGGATGAGTTTGGACAGATCAAGGCAGGGAGTGGCTTTGGTGTTGAAGGGATAAAAGGTGGTTTCAAAGTTTTCTACAAATTTGTCAAAGGTTTTGTCAGAGGTTTTGATGGAGAAGTCAGCCATCTTGTCATACCACATTTCAGCAAAGGAGGCACCTCATCCTTTGCTCATCTTGTTAAGGGTTGTCATAATCTTGCCATTGTCAGCAGAGTAGAGTGTGGGATTGATGGTGAAGTAGGCTTTCATGGCCTTGATCCATCGTAATGCATCAGAGGATTTACCAGAAAAATCAGTGGGGAGGGCTGCCTTAAGTTCCATGGATCTAGTGAATATGGTGGGTGGTGGGGCAGAGGGATGTTGTGGTGAAGGTTGGGTGGGAGGTACTGGGGGTGTAATCAGAAATTGGCTAGGTGGGACAAGGGTTTTTTGGGGAAGACTGGGTGCAGGGCCTACTGGGGGAATTCCGTGAGATCAAGGGGAGGATATCCTTCTGGGGGTGGGAGCAACATCAATGTCACTGTCACTGTCAGGGTCAGGGAGCCTGTAGCTTCCATGATGGCTCGTGATGTCAATGGGGAGGGTCCTTCACCTAGAGAGGTGGAACCAGGAAGATTCTTGATCTTTTGTTATGTGAAATGTACAAGAAGGTCTCTTTACTAAACAGACAATTGTAGGCAATACTCACTAAGAGACCAATGTCTATGATGCAATTGTTCAAGAGGTTGAAACTAGGATAAGGCAACAGGCCTTCAAGGGTTTGGCTTAAGAAATGAAGCAACAGGCTTCCAAGGGATTTGAGGGATGAGACCAGATATATGCTTGTATTGCATAGATCAAGAATGGGAAATACAAGTGATGAAGGAATACTTTATATACTATGGACCAGTGCACATGGACCAAGGAATGATGGCTAAGAGAGGAAACAGAAAGAAACTAATAGAATGTTGTGGAAATGGGGAACACTAACTGGTGTGAGAGAACTGGTGGAGGAGAGAATAAGTCTGTAGATAAGAGAACTAAAGATGAGATAGGGAGATAGAATTATAACTGGTGAGAAGAAGAAAGCTATTGTTAGACAAGGAATGGCCTCTCCAATTGTAGCAATAGGAAAAGAAAGAAATAAGGAGTATATGAGGATAGAGGATGAAAATTGTAACAAGGCTGAGATGCAGGTGGGGGAGTTTCTGGTATGGCTGGCAAAGGTGCAGGGGTAGCTAGAAGCATCACAGGATCTTCATCCTAGTCCACATGAGGATTTGGTGCCCCCCAGGATGTAGAATCTGTGGAGTGATGGGTGGATTGTCATCAGCAGGGTTGTTGCCAGTGTCAGGAGCTGTGTAAGGATGTGGTACCTCCATAGTACCATTGTGAGTCTTACTATGATGGATCATATGAGGATGTGAAGCAGCTGTGTGTCATTCATCGAAATTTGCCCTCTTAGAGATAATGGTGCACTTTGTAGTGGGGTTGTAGAATTCTAACCTTTGTATCCATCTGGGTATCCAATGAAGACATATTTCTTGTAGTGGGGTTTCAATGCATCACACTTGTCCTTCTGGATATGGACATAGGCAGTTGATCCCCAGACTTGGAAGTGGGACTGTTGAGAATGTCATTTGACTATGCTAATTCATTAGGCTTTGCCTAGTAAACATTGGCTTAATATCACTAACATTAGGATAAGACCCTAATGTGTGACTGACATTCATTAGCTGTGATAGACATTCTTTAGTTGTGATAGACAGTATAACTGACACATCACAGTCACTGCTAAATGATCATGTGATATCTCACATGATTAATTATACTATCCATGTTGCTCATAATAGTGCAATTATCACACCATAGCACATCATATAGAGTACTTAATGCTATTGGATCTTATCTTTAGATACTGTAGATTCTTCTAGAATATTGTACAGTCTAGCCTATAGCATTACTTGCACTTATCTCTTCATAGAGTTTGAGCTCCTCTCTAACTAATCTCTAGATCAGTATATAAGGAGGGCCTTTTTGCCCTTCCTGTTAATCTAACAAGTTATCTTCTGATTCATTCCATCTACCTGAGATCTTTCAGAGCCCACTCTTGGTGATAACCATTGTTTATCTTTACCAGGTGAGTATTCCCATCTGAGCACTTATTCCTCTATCCCTTTACTTCAAGATACTCTTGTACTTTAAAAGGGACACATCTGGTTTGTGTCCATGCCACAGTTTGAAGGGGGTGGTATTGTCCATGGCAGCTATGGGGCATTGATTTCATACATGGACAAGGGCAGCTAGTGCCTCACCCCAGAATGCCATTGCAAGGTCAGATTCTGCCAACATGGCAGTGATTTGCTCTGACAGGACACAATTGGCACATTCTGCAACACCATTCTGCTGGGAACACACTTGGACAGTATGCTAGTGCTCAATACCACACTAGGTGGTGAACTTGAGCATTGCCTTGCTCATGTACTCCCCTCCCTTGTCATCTTGCAGGGTTTTGATGCACCATTCAGTTTGATTCTCTGTAAATACCTTAATTGCTTGAATGTGTTGAAAATATCCAATTTGGCATGAATTAGGATCACAAAGTGATATCTTGAGTAGTTGTCAATAAATATGACCCAATATCAATAGCCAAAGAATGTTTAATAGGGAACCTGGTGCACATCAGAGTGGACAAGCTCAAGGGGGTGGGAGGCACAATTCTGCAAGGTGGTGAATGGATTTGCATGCATCTTGCCAGCTAGACATGGTTTACATATAGGATCAGCTACAGACTTGCTGTCAATGTACATACCAGTCACCAGATTGCACTCCACAAGTGATTTAATGTCAGCTGTGTTGTGGTGGGCAAATCAGCAATGCCAGAGTGCCAAATTACTTGGGAGAGTGGTCACAGCCTGTGCATACTGAGTCACACACTGAGTCATGCCATTCAAAAATGCAGTATTGTGATTGTTGATGGTCACAATGAAGAGTGGTGGTCCAAATGAGTGAGAGAACAACATAAGAGTGGTATTGATATGGACAACAAATTCAGAATGGTAAGTCAGATATAGAATAGAAAGGAGATTGTTCCATAGCTCAGGAACATGCAACACATTCAAAAACTTGACCACTCAACTGCTTTTTCCATCTATGGCTGGTTTAAATACCACAGATCCAATCTCAGCTGAGTAGACAATGGTACTGTCAGCAAGCTTAATAGGAACACATTTTAGGATATAATTTCACAGCCAGTGGCAATGGGTGTCATATGAGAAGTGGCCCCTGAGTCTACATTCCAGTTGTGGTCAGCATCAAGTTGGAGGGATGAAAATGGATCAGAGGGATCACTGGAACAAAGACTTGCATTTCCTGCTTGCTTGACTACCTCCTGGGATCCAGTTTGCAATGAATTTGCAGCCTGGACCTGGACCTAATTCCTGTCCTTGTTCTTGTTTAACTTGTAGTATTTTTTGGTGTGCTGCAGTGAATAACACTTGTATTGGTAGTGGCCTTGCTTGTCACAGAATGAGCATAGCAAGTTTGGGGGATATTGACAGGTGGATGATGATGTGGATAGTGTTGAGTTAGCAGGTAGGATAGAAGCAGCATCAGAGCAAGGTCAGCAATTGATTTCCTCAGTCTAGAAGGCAGCCTTGACCTTGTCTTTGTTAAGATCTGTGAGCAGGATGAGGGATGATGTGAAATGCAAGTATTTGAGCCCAAGTGCACAAATCATGGCCATGCAAGTGAGCTCATTATCAAGTGTGGCAATGTCAAAAGATGAGCTATACAGGTCCTTGATTCAGAGCATAAACTCCTCAACTCAAGCAGTCAAGGCAGGCAGGAACTCCTCAGTGTGTTTTCAGATACTGAAAAACTTGTCATATGCAACAAAATAGCTGCTGGCCTTCTGCTGGACAAAGACCTTCTTCAATGCACTCCAAGCCTTCATGGGGCCATCCTGGTCCACTTAGATGTGGACTCTCTAGTCTAAGGTAATGTTGAGCATGAGTTTGCCAGCTGCCTTGTCCTACTTGATGTTCCAAGCATTCTGGTTGGGGCCTGCAATGGTGGGGTGAGGCTCCTTGCCATCCATGAGTCATCAGAGACCCTTGGAGCAAAAGAGGGCCTTCATCTCCTCACTCCAGGTCATGTAGTTGGTTCTAGTAAGGGCCTGGATGCAATGCAAGTGGGTTTGGTGTTCTGAGAACATGATGTTGGAAGTAGGAGAGTTTGGAGGCAAATGGGAGGTGAGAGGTTAAGCAAGAAAATTTTGTCAAGGGACAACAACAAGCTGAGGAAATTTGGAGCAACTAGAGCACAAGGCTCATAACCTGATAAGCAGCTGGATTCAAACAGCTGGAGTCCACAGTCAGAAACTATATTGTATATGGTATTACAGTTTTCCTTTTTTTTCTTTCTTCTTCTTATGGACTTACCATTTCTCCCTCTACATATAGATATAATGTCACATGGTCGCCCATGTGACTCATTTTGACTTGTCTTATCTCTGACTTGTTTTGTCTTGGATGCTATTCCACTTCTAGGTAGCTCTCTTTTGGAGCTGTGCCTTGTGTCCCCACTCACCCATTTATGGACACCTTGGCCTTAGTACTGCTTGCATAGCATGGTCTATGCACAAATCCCTACAGTATATAAAGGCTCTCCTTTGTACTTCCATTCCCCAGCTAGTTCTATGCAATCTAGCATATTTTCTAGTCCATTCACTTGCCTGAGTGTGAACTTAGGAAGTGATACCAGCCCTCATCTCTCTGAGTCATTGCACTACTCCAGAGTGTACACTTTGAGACTAGGACTTATGCTCCAAGCATAACAAAAGAACTAGCTTGTCACTTATCTCCTGCTATCCAGCAGAAGAGAATCACCCACCATATCGTTCTCCAGTTGCTTTCATATCTCCACCCCCTGCTGTACCCTTCACCCTCCATCCAACTCCACCCTGGATGAAACTGACAAAGAAACCACTGGCAGATTCTTTGATAGTGAGGAAACACCAACCCCTGTCCAATCCAAATGACCCACCTTCTCCCCTGCACAACTACAGATGCAAGAAGAAGTAGAAAGACATGCTGCCAAGCTTAACACTGAGGAAGCTGCAGCAAAAGAAGAACAAGACACAGAAGAAGCAGAGGAAGATCCTGACATAGAAATACCTGATGAGGAATCTCTAGACACCAATATGACAGAAATGACGATCCACCCCTCAGAATTAAAGGCAGGGCTACCAGAGGACTTCTTTGGAAATTCCGAGGACTTGAATAGGTGGATGTTGTCCCTCCAAGTCTACTTTGAAATGAACTCCTCTGTCTACAATGATAAGGCCAAATTATTGACAGCCTTAAACAAGATGAGTAAAGGAAGGGGAAAGCCATTCTCAGAAGGATGGTTCTACAAACTTAATGATGCCACCATCCCAGACAGCAAGAAAACCTGGGACAAAATGGTAGCCAGTTTCAAAACAACCTTTTACCCCTTTG
>JBBPNM010000068.1:0-18001 GCA_038090895.1 Boletus bicoloroides
CTGACCATCGCAGCAGCCCATAGGCCAAAAAGAATGCTCGCTAGGTGAACATCACCCCGACCACCGGGTGGGCCCCATAACGTCATGATTCCACCTGGTATGCCAGCCTTGCCCTCTATCCAGCCTTGGCGAGCCCAGTAAAACAAAACGGTGACGAGGCCAAGTGAAGATGGGATGGGAAGGCCTTCAAAGTACCGCGCTTTCCCACCTGCGTCTTTCGGAACCAGCGCAACTGTCGCGTTAAAGCGGGCAAGTCGAGCCAGCCCACAACATATGAAGCCTGTTAGGCAAACAGTATCGAGATAAGTTCGAAGGCCAACAGCGAAGGCGAGGACTGCAGGCGCAACGCCAAACGAAATCTGTAAAATCGTGAGACGAGGAGGCTCAATCGCAGAATGATGTGTTCCCTACCAAGTCAGCTAGACTATCCAGCTCTTGTCCAAGTAAACTAGAGGATTTTCTCCACCTCGCAACTTTCCCATCGAAGAAATCAAACATGAGCCCCGCCAGGGGAAGGGCAAACGCCCACCACAAGCTCTCGTCATCGTTTGTTACCAAGTAATGAGCCGAGGAAAATATTGAGAAGGAGCCACAGACGCCATTCATGATCGTAACCAGGTCAGCCAACCTAAAATTCCTGTACTCGCCGGTTCAGCATGGATCGACTAAGGTGCATTGAGCCGTGCCGTACCTGACCATGGAGAAGTGACCATCAGTATCAACGTATTGCTGAAGAACGTGGTAGTCATCGCGGCTTGTGGTACCGCCGTTGGGTTTGGCCGTCCTACTGCGAGCCATTTTGGTTACAAAAACTTTGAGGAATGGGGACAGAGAGACAGGCAGACGACACGAAATGTGGGATGGCAAGTAGCCGAGCTTTCCGAATATGTGCCGCAAGGCTGACGGGGTCCATGTCTGTCGCGAGGACTCCTGATACCGCCTAATACAAAGTACCATTACTGTACTGATTCTTCTACCATCGCATCATCTCGTCGTGATTTCTCGAGCTCAATACTTCTTGCGGCATATTGGTTAGGGTGTGTAACACTATCACCCCCACCTATACCTTCTCCCTTCTTGACTCCTCGATTGGCATGTGTTATTTCAAAGACCCGCGTACAGGCAACATGATAGTGGCCCTCCTTGACCGTCCTTATAATCTCATGCAAGTCGGTGGTGGTGAGACCCTTGGACGAATATGCTGAGAGTAAAGCAGTTTGCAGGTTTTCAGGGCTAAAATGACGATATGGGCATCCGTGACAATCTCCAACCCCGGGTTTATCTGTCGTAAGAATTTGTTGGCAACTGAAGGCGATATCAGCCTCACTAGGGGTCCAAGATAACGTATAAACTTGCCTTTTAGCAGGATAGTTTGCACGTTTCCCTTCCAGACCATAAGAATGTCTGATGTTATACTTGTATTCCTTGTTGAACTTGTCGTCTGTTAGGTTGCTGAAAGACTTTTTCCAGAATGCAATAGCTTCGTCGATTGAGAGACCCAAAATCTGTGAATGGATGAGTTGAGCGTTTAAACACCCGAGTCTTTGTCGTACCTTGAGGAATAGTCCATATTGCAACCTCCCAAAGTGCTTCAAATGGCGATCCCTGACCAAACACTCGTGTAAATTTCGCATACACATCGGGAAGTGTTTCCTTGCGAGATCATCGATCATGTCGGCTCGGATCTCATCTCCGGTGGCGGAGGGATTCACCCATTCTGACGGAACACCTGCGAGGAATCCCTGGGATAGATTGTTCAATATAGGCACCAATCTTGTGTCCTCATCCATGCGGGAGAGCGTTTTGGCAGTGTACTGTTATTTTCAGCGAGACTGCGATAGGGTCGTATAATGAGCACTTACCTCGAGCGCCATCTCTAGTTTTCTCTCAAACTCGTTGAACACGAAACTGGACAATTCTTTGCTGGGAACGTAAGCATAACCTTCACGTAGGAATACGCGTCTTTTGGCGACCAAGTCAGGTACTCTTGTCCAAGGAACCTGCGACGCAACGTTCAATCAACAACATTTGTTCGGATCATTCGGCGTACTTTGTAATACTCATACTCTAGACCATCCTCTTTGGAATCGGACTGTGGGACCTGTTTTCCTTCGAGCGCCTTCAGCTCTTTTGTGAACTGCGTTGTTTCATCTTTCTCGACCTAATCATGATGCTTCAGCGCAAGCAACGGCATGGAGGCTCGACGAGCGACCTTCTCCCATTCAAATTCATGTGTGTCGAGAAATGCCTTACGTTCCGTCTTGTCATCCATCTCGTACCGCACCTTGAATAGCGTTGTCTCCGCCTTGATGAATCGCCTTCTCAGCTCTTCTCTAAAGAACATCAAAGACGGTCAGATCACGCTCAAAACCATCCCAAAAAGAAACATATGAACGCACGAACGGCAAAACGCAAGTCGAAGCACGAAATGGCCGAGATGATCGTTTCGTCGCTGATCCTCCAAAGGTACTGTGATGGCCGTGTTGCTATTGAGCGGGAGATACTTTCTGCACTGGGTATCTGTCACGCTCTTCAGCTCGTCCCATGACCGGTTTCGTGCAAACGAGGACTCGATCTCTGCGAGTACACGAAGGCGATCAAGCGCGCATGTTTCGAATTCCTCGAGCGTTACTTCATAGAGTGGTGGCTTGTTGTAGCTAACGCATCTCTAAGCTCATCGCGAACGTCATAAAGCAGCAGTACATACAAGTTCAGTCGGAAAGGGTACCCTGATTCGCTCGTCGCTGGGCTGGTGGTGGTCCCAGATACTTTGATTTGCTTCCCCTTGTGTTTGTTTTTATTTCTGTTTTGGTACATTCTGGTATTCTGACTGCCGAGGTAGAATGACTGAGATATTCACTTGAAGTTGCTGTCACAGACGCGAGGCGTCACGCGTCTTGTCACACCTCGTGGAGTATCTTCGACCTCGACCACAAAGATTGGAAGAGCAAAAAATTACAAGTTTAGATAGCAACGACGATGTAATTAAAACGAAGCAAAATACATAATACTAGACGTGGCATAACATACATAACATGTGTGTCCGACTTAAGATACTTGCAAGAGCACCAGCCCGATCGCATGATCCACACGATCCAGACTCATCAACCACGCGGTGGTCCAGGAGTGGCAGCACGTCCTGATGGGCGGCGAACCAACTTCTTCCGCTTGTTTGCGGTACCAGGTGCAGGAGAAGGCGGCCCCTCCTCGACATCAAAAGTGACGCCGGGTCGGCGAATACGATGAGTCCTGCGCTCTCTCCGTTCGGCTTCTTCCCTGTCCCTCCATTCCGACGTTGCGACAAATGGATCGCGAATATCCGGGGGTATGATGCGAGGTAAAGGTTGAGCTTGACTGACGGCGGAGTGATCGGGGGATCCAATCACAGTATTGGTCTATCCACGGGCATGATTAATCGCACATCAGAAAGAGTGAACAAAATGCTCACAGCAGTGTTGCCGTCACAGACATCGAGAGACGCAGCTGACACCGTTCGGTTCCTTTTGGAGTGCATGCTCAGGAACTTGAACGGGGTGAAGATGTGTGGGGTGGCATCCTTGTGCTCCCGTGCTACTTGCGTTGAAGGAGGAATGGCAACTGGATCGTGTGCCTTACCCTTGAACTTGGACTGTGGTCCCGCACGTGTGGAGGTGGAAGTAGCCGGCAGTGTGGCAGAATTCCACTCCTTTGGGGCCGAAGTTGACGTCACCCCACGAGGCACAGATGTAGTCGTAGAAGCAACAACGGAGGCATCGGGATGAGCCCTTCCTTGGTCCAGAGACGCTCTGGTGACCGTAGAAACAACTGGGGGTTCAGCCGCTTTCGTAGAGAGTGTTCTCGTTCTGAAAAGGCCAAACAACCCTGAGGGTTTCTTCTTCTCGTCCCTCGAGTCTGTGGATGGCTGCCGTGCCCGAATCGGGACAGTGTTTGAGGTGTCTGGGTTGAGCATAGGAGACGGTGCGATGGATGATGGAGTTTTAAGCATATCAGAGTCGGGCGTGCGATCGGAAGGTGGCAACCGCGTCGATCTAACTGGAGCAGGGATCAATACGTGCCCGGATGCTGGAGCTCGTGTTGACTGGGGCTCGGGAACTGATGGGCGAGATGGGAAAGGTTGGGTCGAAAGTGTGGCAGAAGGGATAGGTTGTGAATATTTGCGAGGTGAGAGCGGTCTTGGCGCCGCCGAAGATGACGGTGTAATGGGCAAGGATACAACTCGATGGTGGGTCGGCGGTTGAGCTGGGGCTACATGTGTCTGTTGAGTCGTTGCAGAGGATGTGCCTGGGCGGGTGGACGAAGGGTATATATGCGACGAAGGGGCAAGGTGGCGGGTGGCGGACGGTACAACATCGCGAGGTCGGGTGGAATCTACGATGGGTTGTTCTTGATAAGCATTCTTGACAGTAGTTGTCGACATTATGGTCGTGGATGTGGCATCTACAGAAGGTATTGACAAAGTTCCTGGGCGGCTCAGCTGTTGCCTGAGTGGGTCGGGAGCAGATGGTGGTTGGGTATTGGTCGACGGAACAGATATGTGCAACCCCAATGTACCGACTAGCGGGCCAGGGCCACTCGTCGTGTGTGCAGCAACCTTGGTCATAGAAGTTGTGGCAGAGACGCTGGGATGGGGAGCAGTAGTCGGCGCATTTGCGAGCCTGGAAACCGAAGGGCCTTGTACGCTAGCACCATTCACTGGTTGATGTTGACCAGTAGCGGTACTAACAGGGTTGTTAGTCATCTGTACTGGCGCAGCTGTGGGCTTGTTGACACTCCCAGTAACAGTAGGATTGGTTCCCGCAGAAGACGAGAGCTTACTTGCCTGCAGCATTTCTGCACCGCGCTGATGAGTACGGGAGGATACAGAGTGGGACGTAACACGTTGAGTAGGTGCTGCTTGGGTAGACGTGACAAATGTGGGATGAGTAGGTGGAGCAGAAGATGGCATGCGAGTAGACGTCGGTGGAGCGGTAGAGATCGGCAGAGGCATAGGCGGAGCAGCGAGCATGACGCTGGGATCGGTACTGCGATGCGGGGGTGGATCTTTGCTGCTTGACTGGGGCGAAGATTTATGGCCAGCCTGGTCTACTACCGCAGACTTGGAAGATGAGTTCGCGTTCGCAATGGTGGTGTGGTGTGCTGGTTGAAGTTTCGACGACGGGACTGAAGGAGTTATCGTGGGCACACTCGTGGGTATTTCCTTGCTTGACACGGGCGAATCCTCTGAAACATCCTCAATTGTGACTTTCAGTCGCGACCTCGGAGGGGGAGCCGAAGATTGCGACGGAAGGACCGGGATAGGACCCATGATGTCTACCTGCGGGTCGGGCTGAGCAAAAGCTGGCTTGGATCTTGCATCAACATGAGCTGCGGTGATGAACCCATTCAATGTTAGCGTCGGGACCACATTACTGTCCGGTTTGCCAGTTTGCCAGGCCTGTGAGGCGCGTGGAAGTATCACAGACGGCGGTTGGGACGGGACTGAAGGTTGTGAAGGAATATGGAAGATTTCACTTTGTACCTCAGGGACGGAATGCACATGACTTTGGGGATGTCCATCGGTCTGCGAACGTGTCGGAATGATTTCACTTGTTCGTGTCTCAATAGGTGGAGGTGGAGAATCCTCTGGACACTTTGGCGGCGGAATCGGAAGCGGTGGAGGTGAAAACTGGCCATTGGCTTCAGTAGATGGAAGAGACGGTGGTCGATACGGCTGAAACAACGAAGGTGCGTGCATTGCTGGCGCTAGCTGCGGCTGGTAAGATGTCGGTGATGTATCCCGAACTGCAGGTTGCGAGGGGTGAGGTTGGTCTTGTGAACTGGATGTCGTCCTTGAGACCAGAGTAGGCGCAGGAAAAGGAGGTGCAAGAAAGGTATGGTCAATACGACCTTGTGGTAAGTCGTGAGCTGTGATGACAGGAGTTGCCCCGACGACAGCGATCTGTGGTGGACCTGCAAGGTGCGACGATAGATTCTGCCTCGGCGCGTGCTCTGGAGTGGGTACCTGGACAGCATAATAGAAGGTGAGAGAAGAGACGAGGATCCAGAATTTGTAAACATCACCTCTTTTACAGCCCCAGACCTGGGCGAACTACTCGCCAACGTGCCTCGTGGCGTACCAAAGGGGACATCTCTCACTAACGTACCAGGAGAGTTTCGTTGAGACGTGGTTGATGGAGTCGCCGCCTGGCTCGCCTTCATCATCGATGAAGATGCACGAGGGAATGAGTCGTCATCTTGTGAGAGCACTTGACGGAGTTGCGCGCGAGGCGTCTCCGAGTTAAAGTGATGATCTCGCAAATACTTTTCCTCTCGAGATATCTTGGCCCTTTTCGCAGTAACTGGTGTTTGAACAACCCAGGATGCTTTGACTGCGGTACTGTTGGACATCTGCTGGAGCCCTGGTCGGTCGTCGGTCGTCAGTTGTCGATCTGCTGATTGCTGAAGAGTAGGTGGTATATCTCTGTGTGTACCGTCTCGGGTAGAAGGTCGAGAGGATGCAGAGAGCGTCTGAGGAACGATGATCGGGGTAGGATGGACACTAGAAGGAGTAGATGGCGCCTGTTGTGTAGATGTAGAGTGACTAGGAACCACGCCGTGAAGCTGTGCATTTTTGGGACTCGGTTGAACAGGCGTCAACTGGCCATAGGTGTGTCCGGCCTTTGGCGGGCTACCATTAGTGGGATGAGCAGGTGATGGGAACGCAGAGTACTGATTCAGAACAGGGGGTATAGTTGGAGCACACTGCGCGACGGATGGCGGACGGGTGGAGGGCTCATTCGTTTGCGGCCCTTGGGAGACAGAACGTAAAGGACGTGGGCCAACGACTGCGGGAGGAACGGCGTTATTGGAGGTCCTATGCGTTGAACGAGATGGTGGTCGGCTATGCGGATACGATGAAGTTGGGTGATCCGCCCCTGTTTCAGAGTTCCCACGAACGTAGGAGTGTGATTTAGAGATTGGGGTGGGCACCGCTCGATTTGACTCGTGGATCGACATGCGTTGACCAGGAGGTAGATCGTCCCCATGAGGCTCTGCACGTGCATGTTCCATGACGACCGGACGATCAGGCTGAACCCGCGTCTCAGAAGACTGCAAGCGAGTATGACTAGAGGACTTGACAATTGATGCAGAAGTTGGGTGAGGAGGGTGGATGACGATTTCCTGTGGAGCATCTGAATGTGAAATTGCCGATGACTTAAAATGCGCGTCGTGCGGATCAGAAGGACCCTGGCCCGCGCGAATACTGACAATTTGTGGTACGGTTGAAGCCCTAGTCTCAGTGGGTAAAGCGGATGCGTTGAATCCTGGCGTCACGAGAGGAATGTCGACATTGATCGGTGCTAAAGGCTGGCGAGCGTCCTGGTGCACTCCATACTTGCCCTATATTTCATGTGAGTTGCACAATGACTGATCCCAGACATAACGACAGTGACCATACCTCTGGTCTCCTTATATCATCTCGTGGGCCCATCGTCATATCGTGATTACCTCTATCCCTCGTGGAACTGGACGCATGGGCGTCGCTTCTCTGCACAGCAGGACCCGAAGGTGTGCGTTCCATACGATACTGAGTTCGGATATTAGTACGAGCACCGTAATGACGATCTAATATGAACTACCTTGCCAGCTGTGGTCCGTTCGGTATCACTACCAGATTGAGCCCCTTGAGCAGTCAATGGACGTCCCTCTCGGTGCGAGCGCTGTGACTTGGCTTTTGGTGGAAGGTAAACAGGCATTACGCGAGGGGCAGGCGGGGGTTCACCTGTCTGCTGCACGTCCGGCTGTGGAACAGTGGTGGACTGCGACGGCATGGTAGTGATCGGAATCTGCGTGTTTTCAGGCTGGTGCCGACGACCCTGTTGACATGTAGGATGAACGATGGGGGAATATAAACTGTGGGCAAGGAACTCACGGTAGAAGCGGTCCCATCCTCTGTCCGATGTCTTCTATGACCGTTGCTCGACTCACGGATGGAAGAAGGGTGGCCCTCCCTCCCGGAAAGTGAGGTCTTGGACGCATTTCTTTGTTCAGAATACAACACACCCTCGGTATCGGAATCCTTGCGCCTATCGTGATGCCTGCTCCTGCTTGGTTCTTGATGGCGGACCTCTGTGGCACGCTCTCGTTCACGTTCACGATGATGCTCAGTTCTCGTTCTATCCTTGTATCTGTTTTCGAGCTCAGCGGTAGGTCTGTCCCTCTCCCGCTCTTGGTCCCTCTCACGATCCTTGTAGGGATCTTTGTGGCGCCGCGAAGAGGAGACTTCCCGTGGGGCATTCCAGAATGCTTGGTTTGGTGGGGCTGAAAGGGGAGGCTGTGTTGAAGAGTGAACGGCACGATGTCTCGAAGCCCTTGCCATCTCTTCGCCACTGGATACCTGGTCGTAGGAGGGCTGGGTCGGAGCAGGGGGACGTCTTGAAGTTCTCGGATCGGGTGCGTCTGTATGCGGTCTGCGAGATGAGCTGGCTACTGGGTAGGCAGGTGTTGGATGTGCGGGTTGATATGACGAGGGTTGTGGGTAATGATAACCGGATGAGGAGTACTGCGCGGATGGCCGTGTCGCGTGTTGATAGGCTTTGCTTGTTGGGGGCGCCTGAGCAGAGGAATGATGATATGAGGAGTAAGGCGCGGAGGGATCCTGACGATGGGAGCGAGAAGGCTGTCGCGGGTCATTATATCGGGTGTCGTGGGTTGGATAAGAACGTTGGTCGTATGAATTGGATGGCAGGGTAGCGGAGCGGTTTCGGCGGCGGTCACTGGGATCATGGTCAAGCTTGTCCCATTGCTTGAAAGGATCGGCAGCTGAGCGATCGTCACGCCGGCGAGTATGACTAGTCATGCAAAATATAAAACTACAAAACGAAGCGAGCTAACTTCTTGAAGATGGAGGAAAGGAAAGAACGAAATGAAGAATGGAGAGACGCCGGGCTGTCGACATGAGGCCCAACTTGGACTTGGCTACAACTTACGTTCTCGGGAGACCGAGCGCTGATACCACTGAACGACCCGAAAACAGCATTGTCACCCTACAAAACGCGTCAACAACTTGTCATTCTATTATATGCGACATGTCTGCCAAACACGACTCGATAGCGCTATGAAAAGACACGCCATCCAAGGGCGCAATAAAGGCGGTGCCGAGACTGGACAGCCAGACCCCAAGACGAGGTCAAGCCGTGCTCGACCTGCTCTGACACGATTTTGACTCATTACCGACAGTGGACAGCGGAAAGGCTGGTGGAGACGTGTAGTCACCCTGTCGAGACAATCTAAGGATCGTGGTAGTGAAAAAGAATGAAGGGTTGGGGGGGGGGTTGCTTATGCAATCTCTGAGGTCGCGCACGATTTCCCACAGACTTTGTCAGTTCACCTCTGCGATAATCCTCGAACTTGGAGTCGAGCTTGGTGGCCGTCTGAATTTACAGACACTCATCCCAGCCATAACTTCGCCATCCAAACTCACGGTCAGTATCATAACCCCGATCCCTGAAAACAACATTACCCCCATTCATCCCTCACACAACCCCTTCCCAGACACTCTGATACCATGGACATCCTCGACGAAAAAGTCAACGGCGGTCCCCCAATGGAAATCGTCGACGACGTCGTCTCAGTCCGTGATCGTCAGTACGCTTCCATTCCCCTGTCTCTCACCCCTCTCACGCCGCTCCCCAGACGAGGCATTCGCTGCCAAGCATATGCCCGACCTAGGGCATGATGTCAAAGATTTCAAAGTGTACACATGGAGGTTGACGAATTGGAAGAAACTCGAGAAAAAGATCACAAGCCCAGAGTTTGATTGTGGCGGCCACCGATGGTTCGTCCCCTCCCCTCCCCTCGCGACCACTTCCAATTCACTTCTTTTCCAGGCGCATACTCTTATTCCCCTTCGGAAACTCAAACGCGCCTCCAAACGATACCGTTTCAGTGTACCTTGACTACGCAGATCCGAAAAAGTCCCCCGAAGGTTGGCATGCTTGCGCTCAATTCGCCCTTGTCATATCCAACATCCATGATCCTACCATATACACCGTCAGCCGTGAGTCTCACTCATGCAACTTTCGTTCGACTACCGATGGCTCTTGTCCATAAGATGCCCATCATCGATTCATTACCGAGGAGTGCGACTGGGGGTTCACTCGTTTTAGCGAACTACGGAAATTATTCAATATCCAAGAGGGTCACCTCCACCCAACCATCGAAGATGAGTCTGCCGATGTCACCGTATACGTCCGCGTACTCGAAGATCCAACCGGCGTCTTGTGGCATAACTTTGTCAAGTAACGTCCCTCTCACTCTCATCATCCTCATACGACTCATACGACTCACCAGTTACGATTCAAAGAAGGAGACAGGTTATGTTGGCTTGAAAAATCAAGGAGCCACATGTTATATGAATTCTCTCCTTCAGTCTCTCTTTTGCACCCGCTACTTTAGAAAGGCAGGTGCCGGTGGCGCAAAAATTCCCTTTGCTCACATCAGCATTTAGGCGGTGTACCAAATTCCTACAGAGGACGAACTCCCCACGGAAAGTGTCTCTCTTGCATTACAAAGGGTATTTTATCACTTGCAGACATCAGACCAGCCCGTTGGTAAGTACTTGGTTGGCCACTCATCGTTGGTCGTCGCTCACCCTGCAACAGGGACGACGGAGTTGACAAAGTCGTTCGGATGGAAGTCAAACGATTCATTTTATCAGCATGACGTCCAAGAATTCAACCGAGTGCTACAGGATAACTTGGAGTCCAAGATGAAGGTCGGATGCATTCGCCCTAGTTGTTTCGCATCTGACAGTAATATAGGGTACGAAAGCAGAAGGTGCCATCGCCAAGCTCTTCGTGGGCAAAATGAAGAGCTATATCAAGTGTGTCAACGTTGACTACGAGTCCTCGAAAACCGAAGAGTTCAAGGGTGCGTCTCTTCGTTCCTTCACATTTCGTGTATTGACTAACCCTGTCCCGTAGATATCCAACTAAACGTCAAGGGGATGAAGAATCTCTACGAGTCTTTCAAGTACTTTGTTGCCGTTGAAATGATGGAAGGCGAGAACAAGTACCATGCCGAAGGTTATGGTCTTCAGGACGCCAAGAAGGGTTTCGTGTTCGAGTCCTTCCCTCCTGTGCTTCACCTTCAGCTCAAACGCTTCGAGTATGACATCCAACGTGATGCCATGGTCAAGGTTGGATTTGCACCCAGCATTGTCTTTATCCACTACTGAACGACTTGTCTTGTAGATAAACGATCGTCACGAATTCCCGTTCGAGATTGACCTTGGAGAATTTATCGATGAAGGTCCAACCAAGTCTGAGAATTGGGTATACAAGTTGCATGGCGTCTTGGTGCATTCCGGTGACGTGAACGGCGGACACTACTTTGCTCTTATTAAGCCCGATCGCGACACGAGGTGGCTCAAGTTTGACGATGACCGTGTAACTCCTGTGACTGATCGCGAAGTGTTGGAGGAGAACTATGGTGGCGAACCCCTGAACGGCGTTCCACAGCATTTGCAACGCAATCAAGTGCGCGCCATGAAGCGTTTCACCAACGCTTACATGTTGGTATATGTCCGCGAGATGGCGATCGACGAGATACTAGCACCCTTCAAGGAAGAAGATACACCACCACATCTGAGTACGCTATTTACTTGTTTTTGCGCGTATGTATTGACTTGGGTTCAGAACGCAGACTTGACGAGGAACGTCTCCAAATCGAGGCCAAGAAGAGGGAGCGAGAGGAGCAACATCTATTCCTAACTGCCAAAGTCATCACTGACGATACCTTCGCGCACCACGAAGGTTTCGATCTTGCAACATTTGATGAGAAGCATTGGCCCCCCTCGGACCTACCCAGCTTCCGTGTGCTCAAACAGGAGACATACAATATTTTCAAGTCACGCGTTGCCAATCACTTCAATCTTCCAGAGAACAAGGTTCGGTTGTGGGTTCTAGTGAATCGACAGAATAAAACAGTTCGACCCGATACGCATATCCCTGAGAATGAGCCTACACTCAGTGCGCAAAAACTCGCGCTTATGTTTTCTTTTCCTACATGTTGATTTTGTTCACAGCCGTCGAAGTCATTCGTAACAATATGGCCGCAAGACAAAATGATTTGCGTCTCTATCTCGATGTGATACCTGACCCAAGCAAGGTATGCCAATTGTCCCTTCACCTGGCTGTACTAAGATCACATTGCCAGCCCGACATCCCTGCGGGCTGTATCATGGTTTTCCTGAAGCACTTTGACACGTCAAAACAGACGCTATATGGTGTAGGAAAAGTATACGTTTCTCGCAATAACAAAGTACAAGACCTCCATCCCGTGATCAACGAGCGCATGAGATGGACCCCCGGTACTCCTTTGAAGCTGTATGAGGTGAAAAAAATCCTCGAACCTTGCAACTAGTCGTCCTAACACATATTATAGGAAATCAAACCCGGAATGATCGAGCTTATGAAACAGAAATCGACGTTTGCTCAGAGCGAGATCCAGGATGGAGATGTCATCTGTTTCCAGGTTGATCACTCTGAGAAAGAGTAAGTCATTGGGGTTCTGCCGCACTGATCATCATCAATAACCCCCACCTTTATCCAGGATCCATGATTTGGAGAGTCAAGGTCTCTACTCGAATCCCATACAGTTCTATGACTTCTTGCAGAACCGTGTAATGATTATTTTCCGTCCAAAATTCGAGGACCCCGATCATGATCACCCCGAATTCAATCTCATACTGAGCAAGAAGCATAACTATGACATCGTGCGTTCTCTTGTTAATGTCTTTGAGCCTTATTGACACTTTACAAAGATGTCGCAAAAAGCTGGCGAATTCTTGCGGCACGATCCTATCAAGCTTCGCTTTACAACGACGCACGTTACGAATGGCTCTCCCAAGTCTATCTTGAAGCGCTCTCTGAACCAAAGCATAGCGGAAATTATGGGCACCAATTACATAAACCCAACGACATCCGTGATCCTCTACGAAAAGTTGGATGTGAGCATCGTCGAGCTCGAGACGAAGCGAAGTTTGAAGATCATATGGACGGGGATCCATAATCGAGAAGAAGCGTCACATCCGTTCCTCTTGCCCAAGACGAGCATGGTTCACGACCTTGCTGATCACCTCGCCAAGCAAGTGACGCTGACATCTGGGGGCACAGGGAAGATACGTGTGTTCGAGGTATCTAAGGACGGAAAGACGCAAAAGGAGTTCACCGGTTCGGAGATGATTGGGAACATTCCTGATCCTGTCGAGCTCTATGCAGAGGTGTGTATGGATACTTCACTCTTCACGAAGTTATGAACCCGAGAACGTGTAGGAAATACCGCGAGAAGAATTGGAAGCTGATGAACACGAAAAGATCATCAGTGTCTTCCACTTCCAGAAAGAGGTCTCGCGGACACATGGTGTACCGTTCCGCTTCGTTGTGAAACCAGTATGTCTTTGTTGCAGTGTCATTACGCATGTGAACTAGACTCTTTTCCAGCACGAGAAGTTCGCAGAGACGAAGAAACGCCTACAAGGACGAATAGGTGTTTCAGACAAGGACATTGCAAAGTACAGATTCGCGCTCATCCAAATTTCAACGTTTAAGCAACCGACATATATTGAGGATGGTTAGTATCATCACGTATTACACTACCTGCTGTATCTGACGTTGCTTGCAGAGGATATTATCTACGACCACAAGTTCGCACCAGAAGACGTACTAGGTCTTGACCACGTAGACAAGTCGGGCAAGACACGAACTGGTGCAGGGGAGAAGGCGATTGTTATAAGAGGCTGAAGTGTAGCTGTAAACTTCGACTTGATTGGATCGTGTGTTGCCACGTATGGTCTTTCTAATTCTACACATTTGTACTTTTTTTTTCCGGCTCAATTTACAAGCCCCTGTTGGTGCTCGAACTGTCTCCCAAAAGACTCTTAATGAGCAGAAGACAGACGTTCTGTAGTGCCCAAACGTATTGCAAACTCCTAAGTAGTAGACATCCAAAATCGGATGTCCAATGTAACATGATATGTATTAGAGTGCCAAATGCCAAAAAGGTATCGGGAATGTGCACATCAACTACTTCCGCTTCTTGTTCTTTTTCGGCTGGGATTGCTTGTGAGACAAAAGGTAGTCACTAGTATGGTTGACTCACAGATTTTGAAGAGGCTTGTGGAGTGCTTGCCTCGCCGTCGCTCGTTATACCCTCAGCGCGGCCAGAGGCGGGGGGAGTGAGGCCATTGGTAGGCTTTCCAGGCGTGGTTGGTATCGGGGAACCTGCTGGGACAGGAGACTGCTGTGCTTGTGACTGTGACTGGGCCCTGAGTTGTGCTTGCGCTTGTGCAGCTGCAAATAAGGCAGCGGCTGGCGTGCCAGGCGGGGGTGGTCCACCAAGCATAACAGGTGGCAATATTGGTAGGTCGATTTTTTGGCCAATCTTGCCGTACTTGTGTTCTGGTGTATGTTCAGGGTAAGAGAAACGGACGAGATGAGCTAGAATCCCGACCTTTGCTTGCTCTCGACGCTGCTGTGCCGTCAAAAACGTTACGCATCTTTTCGTTCGCGATGAGTTCACCGGCGGTCTGGAAGATGATGGTGCCCCAGCCCTCGACGAACGTGTTTGCTTCGGCGACGACTTCCACGATCTCTGCCTCGAGCTCTTTCTCTGCCTGAAGTAGACTGTTCCACAAGTCATCGCCGATGGTGCCTTTCTGGAGGAGGTTCTGGAGTGCTGGTTTGTCTTCACGGAGTCTTACGACACGGCCAACGTCCGTCATTGCGCGTCTGACGAGCGCAGCCTTGAGAAGGGCTTCGTGCACAGGAGGGTCGTTCTGCTGTAGCAACGTGACATAGACATCACGCTCAGGATGGGAAGGGAAATATGGTGCATAGAATTTGCCTGGCCAATAGTTCGCATGAGCGCAACCTGGGACGTGATAGATGCATTACCTGCGTTGCGTTTTCTATAAAAATGAGAGAATATGAGTAGACTTGAGATGACTATGCCAATGTAGAGGACTGGAACGAGCACCGAGGCCATCGTACTGAACTAGAGAACAATGAACGTGGCCACTTGGTGTACTGGACAGGCTACGCGGCACTTTGTCCATGTTTGTATCTGATACCGGCGCGGAACCGAAAACGGCACCGTCCCCCGGCCGAATCACGTCGGAAGATCCGGTCAAGAAAACGGGTTGGGATTCAAGCACACCCCGAGTTCTCACTCACATCCATCATGCTTCGTCGTAGCACTCCTTTGGCACAGTCATTCCTCCGGAACGTCCCCTCGCGTCGCTGGGCATCCACCAAAGTAGGTCTTGTCTTGATTCACACCTTACACCATTCGTCTAACCCCCACAGTCTCTCAGGGAAACTCTTCAGGAAGTCATCCCGGCGAAGCAGGAACAGCTCAAGAAGCTCGTAGGACCACCTTCCTCCCAGTCATACTACTTAGGATGCTTACTTTACTCTAGAAGGCTGAGCATAGTCAGGCAGTGGTCGGTGAAGTCAAGGTAGGGTCAGACCCAGACCCCTCCATGGTCGTTTCACGCGTCTTGTAGGTCGAGAATATCATTGGTGGTATGAGGGGCCTGAAAGCCATGCTCTGGGAGGCATCAGTCCTTGATCCTAATGAGGTTAGTTACACTTTCCGATTTGTCCGGGCTTTGGTGTTCACGTGCTTGTCATCAAGGGCATTCGCTTTCACGGTCTCACCATTCCCGACTGCCAAAAGGTTCTCCCACCCGCGCCCGGAGGCAAAGAGATGACTGCCGAGAGTATGCTCTGGCTCTTGCTCACTGGCCGGGTGCCATCTCCCAACGAGAGCTATCAACTCTCGGCAGAACTTGCAGAAAAGGGCGAGTTACCAGCATTCGTGGAGAAACTCATCGATTCGTGCGCATCCCTTACCTTGTGTGCTTCGGCAAATCTCGAACCTTCTATTCACAGGCTTCCAAACACTCTCCACCCCATGACCCAACTTGGCATGGGTGTCGCCGCTTTGAATCATGACAGCCAGTTTCAGGCTGCATATGAACGTGGCATCAAGAAGAGCGAATATTGGACGTACACACTCGAGGACTGCTTGGACCTCGTCGCCAAGTTGCCTGCCTTGGCCGCGCGCATATACCGAAACGTATACCACCCAAATAAGACAATCGCCCCTGTCGATAAAAATTTGGACCTTGTGGGTAAGTCTGACCCACTGGTCACATTTAAATAATGCAATGTGTTACAGGGAACTATTCGAACATGCTTGGATTTGGCCGCAATGAAAATTTGACCGAGTACCTCCGTCTGTACATCGCCCTTCATGGTGATCACGAGGGTGGAAATGCCTCTGCGCACACGTCCCGTATGTCTTACCTTTGCGGATGGTAGGAGCGCGTCTTATCTTCGTTCTAGATCTCGTCGGCTCGACATTGTCGGATCCTTACATTTCGTACTCAGCTGCACTCTTTGCCCTCGCCGGACCTCTCCATGGGTGAGTATATGCGTTCTCTAATGAAGTCTAGACTGACGCGGTCATTTTAGTCTAGCTAATCAGGAAGTATTGAGGTGGCAGATGGCTGTGCAGAAGGAGATTGGTAACAACTTTAGTCACGAAAACATTAGAGAATACCTTTGGAAAACACTCCGAAGTGGTCAAGTCGTCCCAGGGTATGTACCTACATCTTCCCAGCCGAGTTCTCCTGCATTTTTTCCAGCTACGGCCACGGTGTTCTACGTAACCCCGATCCTCGGTTCATTGCCCTTCAAGAATTCTGCAAGACGCGTCCCGAACTCCAAGCAAGTCCCATGATCCAGCTTGTTCAGAAGGTATGGTGTGTTTTACGTATACTAAGAGTGCTATTGATTGGCTGTAGACTGCCGAAGTCGCTCCTGACGTCTTGAAGGAACATGGCAAGGTAGGCACCTAACGCGTTCGCCCAAGTCCATCCCCTAACTATCAAAAAGACAAAGAACCCCTACCCTAATGTCGATGCTGCGTCCGGTATGTCTTTGTATGCTGACAATTTGATATCTCATTGAGTCTTGGATAGGATGCGTCTTGTACCATTATGGCTTGACCGAGTTCAAGGTACTGTCATGCACTTGACTCGATAGTCCAGCTAACTTACCCATTCAATTAAGTATTACACGGTTATCTTCGGTGTATCGAGAGGTGAGACCGATCTTCCGTTAGACTAATTGAGGCTCATGGGTTTCCGTAGCTTTGGGTGCTTTAACCCAACTGGTGTGGGCACGAGGTGCGTTTTCTCATCCGCTTTCTTCCGATTAGAACCCTACGTGTCTGATGTGGTGTCGTTCGATAGCTTTGGGATTGCCGCTCGAGAGACCGAAATGTAAGCTGTCGTTGAGCTGCTTTCTGCCGCGGTACTGAATATATCACACTAGCTTATTCCATGGATGCCCTGGAAAAATTAATCAAGAACTGATTACCCATGTGACCATGGAGGTTTTCGGACGGAAAAAGATTGGTGCCAACGTTTCAGGATGCAATTATGCACATGTATGATTGGGAAATGCATTCACCGAAGTCGTATTTTCCCCATAAACATAATAAAAAAAACCATGGTGGATCAATTCAATTATCCTACAGCATCAAAACACAGGGTAGGATCAAGTGAACCCTGCACTTATTCCAAATAATAATCAACCAAATCGTCCAGCACTGCTTATAATTTGGAAGGGGGATGAGAGTCCGAGACACTTGATCAGAATTGAGAACAAACAAAAACAATAATAACGTTGGGACCCTAACCAAGCGAGCGAGTAGATTCGACCTTGACGGAAAATAAGACGAGGAAAATGGAGATGTGAAAGAGAGGAAGCAAGTGGTATACCAACCAATTGATAACAAGATGATTAATGGATAGCGTTCAGAACCTCCTTGGTGCTGCCCCTTGAGATGAGGGCTGACCAGGGGGAGGCATCTGCTGAGGGAACTGTTGGGGAGGGGGCACACGACCACCGGGGAAGCCTTGCGGAGGCATACCACCCGGGGGACCTGG
>JBBPNM010000069.1:0-17992 GCA_038090895.1 Boletus bicoloroides
CTTCCGGCGAGGACTTTGGGGAGGAACTGGCCGAGGTGGAAGATGAAGAGGACGACGAGGTGGACGAATCTGCCAGCAAGAAGAGAAAGGTTTGCTCATTGTAGACGTTTCTATTCACGGTCTGACGCATCGTAGCGCCCTGCGTCAACGAAGCAGGCTGCTGTTGCCAAGAAGTCGAGGGCTACATCATCCCGAGCAAAGAAGACCAAGGCAGTAATCGAAGAGGATGAAGATGAAGAGTAAATATGTGAAAAGTCCTTTTTGCCGCGTTGTCCATTTTATTGTGTTCCTCGATATTCCATTTCACCGTTTCAATGTAACCGCAGATTTTCAAGCGTAGGATCTGTATCAGAGTATGGCTACACTTCTCTAAGTCGCTATTCCTATGGTGAGCTTGGATTTGACAGCAACGATTCACCTTCCCAACATTATGATCCATCTACTGTAAATCGTCATCCAGAACGTGGCCAAACTCAACTTGTAACCAACCTTGCGCAATTCTTCTTTTTGGCCTGTGCGAACACGTAATTGCGCCAGACTACCAGCAATATTTGAACTCGAACGTGTTCATTTGAGAGTTTGTCTGAATCTTACACCAGTCATAAATCCTGAATTACAACAATATTAGAGTCTTGCGCTGAAGTTCAGCCTTTCGCCACGGCTGGTACACGGTTGAGACATAGGGCTAGAGGCAACGAATAGTTGGTGGAGCTCCTCGGCCGCTTTCTTGATCTCCTCTGCAAATTCTGCGTTGGGCATCTCGGCACGAGATGTGATCGTGAACTGTAGGTAATCTTTCGTCGAGGACATCATGATGCTTACGTGAGTATCCTTCAAGAAGTGGGGTAAGGAGGTAGACACACCATCAAATCCAGTCATGTAAGCTACTCCAAATCCATCAGGAACGACTTCACCCCACCCATACACTCCAAGGCGGCTACTGAAAACTGCACTTGTAGATAGTGTCCAATGTGAGGAGCGGGTGTAGAGTGGGTCTGTGAACAATGCCGGGGCAGGCAAGGAAGATGGTTTGGAGAGGCGAAGCCCTGGTGAGGGAGAAAAAATCAATAGACATACTGAGGAAAAGTGAGCAACAAACCTAACATGTGTCTGTCTACACCCTCCCCAATTGCGGCTGCTTGAGCAAGTTGCGAGTGTTTCTTAACCGCGTCTCTCAACAATCGAACTTTCTCGTCCTTCGTTGCTACATACGTCACCGAACACAGTTAGGCTTGTTGGGATACCAGAAACTTTGTTGCAACTCACCAAACTGTCCCAGCATCGCCCGCACAAACGCGGCGCATTCACTACTCACCACCCTAATAGTTTCCGTGCGTCCTTTGTAGAACTTCCTGGTCGTAGCAGCCTCGTATGTACTCACAGGCCATGGTGAGACTCGCCCATCTTCGCCACCAAATCGTTCCGCGAGCCGTGCATATGCAACTTGGACAACCATCTGAGCCCACCCATCAGGACCCACACCAAATGACTTGATCGCAGCTTTGCCGTAGTTCGTCCGGAGGAAAGAAAGGGACTGCGAGGAAGCAAGATCATGCAGGAGTTGTTGGGATTTTGAAATTGCTTGATGGATGTCAGGGATGGATGTCAAATCGAAGTCTAGAGGTTCCGGAGTTGCAACGATGGACGCTGAAGGCGATAACTGGAAATCCGACTTGGGATCTGCTAAGAAGGCAAGTAGCTCATCGCACACGCGAATGGTGGGGGTCCCATCCATGACACTATGTTCTCCCATCAATCCTGCAACGCTGTTATCAAACACTACGAATTGGATGGGTTTGTCGACGTAGCGCGAGGAGAGTCCTCGTGAGACGCCAGTTGGATTCGTGGGCGACTACGCGTAGCAAGATAATGGTATGGGTAACCATTCGAGGACAGGAAGGGTCAATAAACGAGGTGTGCTCAACCAACAAAGGATACTCACCGGGAGCGTTCCATGCCACAGGGCCCTTGAAACATCTACGTCGTTGTCTGGAGGTGGTGTTGAATCATCCAAAGAGACAACAAAAGCGGATGAATGAATCTCGCGAAAGAGAGTTTCGTTCCGGGGAATAGATGATAGACGTGCGAAATCCTAGATTCACGTTGTATTCTAAAAAGCCCAATGTTGTGGAGTACGCACCTTTGCCCATATATTTCTATTCTGAGTGGTCAGGGTGCCAATTGCAGGGTATTCATCCGTACTGTGGTCATATATGTATTGGTATTGACTGTGGTGCAGATATGAGCAATACCGTCGAAGAAGCGAGAATATTCAAACTTTGCGAGAGATGACCTCGTTGTGGCATTTGGAGAGCCTGCCTCGGAGATGGCTAGGGCTATGTCTAGAAAAGCAACTGCACCTGATCAAGTCACCAATGCCTGCGACATTGTCCCCGAGTTGGGCCTTTATTTTCCAAAAGCGATTCTTGCGCACGACAATGACATGACCCAGATCGTCGTGTGGGTTTGGAGTACCGGCGTAAGAAACGCTCCAGTCGACGCCTTGTGTGCCTGGGATACGGGAACAGTCGAACATCCAACTATATTAGGTCAAGGTGTAAGCGAAGAGGTGGGAGGGGCTATGTCAAACAAACCGATAAGTGTCCATGCAAAGTTGGGCATCTTTGGCTGCATCAGGGGCTAATTGACCTGAACGAAGTCTCTGCCTGAATAGCATGGCACCACGAGTGATGCCAGCAGCACGAGCGGCGGGTGTCTGGGGAAGATGTGTAGGCTGAGGTTCAAAACCGTCTATAGACGAAAGGCATGATGATGAGATGCAGGGAGAGATCAGATACGCTTACAGTAGTATGATACATTGACTACGACCTGGAGGATAGATGTGAGAGGAGGGAACTAAAAGAGAGAGGGGGTAGCTGACAGAGTCTCTGTAAGCGAGATAGCCCAGGTCGTCCCACCAGTCTTCTAACCAGTGGTCTGTTTCATTCCTGCGCTGGAGGAGTAACTGCTGAAGGATGGGACCGGGGCCATCTAAGCGGGCGAAATCGTCGATCTTGTGGCATACGGAAGCGAACTCTTTGGTGGAACGGGCGAGAGGACGTAAGGAATCCTTGAGTCTTTGAAGAGTATCGGGAAGAGGAGGAACAGGGAGGGAGGGGAGGGTGGAAGGTTGGTGAGCAAAATTTGGAATGGGAGGGGCGAGAGCCTTCCAGTTTCGCGGGCGAAGCTGAGACATGAAACGGTGGGCAGCTCGAAAGCCGCTCGATGACGGGGCGAACTTGATCATCATCGACACAATCTTTTCACATGCAAAAATGTCAAGATATCATATGGGAACATCCATACCACCATGTGCGTGGGAATATTCGACAAAGTACCCAAATATATCCGGCCCTGATATGATTGTACTATAGACTAGGAAACAGCTACTATTATACGCTGGAGTGTAACATTCACAACAAGCTGACCGCGGACCGTCACTGGTCCGAAATAGTCTGCAACGTTCCACTCCATTGGACAACCTTGGGATGAGCTTGTACCTGGTGGAGCAGATGAGTGGTAAAGTTGACACAAATGCATATTTCAGGTCACCTTTCTTGCGTCAAAATTGAGGACTTGAAGTCCATCTAAGCAAGTGGCGCGGGATAGAGCTACATATGCTTGACCTAGAAACTGCTTGGTGTGGGAGAGGGAACCAGTCAGTGGTGAACCCACCTTTTTCAAATACCCTGCCCAGGTCAACTTTAACCCGTTCCAACGTTTGCCCTTGAGACTTGTGGATACTCATAGCCCAGGCAAGAATCAAGGGGAGCTAGCAATCAATCAGGAAACGAACTCGACCATAGAAAGACGTCGTATTCCCACCTGTGTTCTTGACACCTGTACCTCGCCATTGGGGAGCTCGACCTTCCAGTTTTCGGGCGTAACCAGAACCTCTCGTCTCGTCTTGTTTGGCAACAAGAACTCCACGACAGGTACCAACATATCATTCGTCGAGGGCTTTTTCTTCTCCGACTTGGGCCGCCCATCGACGTTGTCATAGTCGGTTTGATACAACGAGGGGTTCACAAACCGCAACACTTTGCCCATACTTCCATTCACAAGTGATTCGTCCACGTTCTTGATAAGCATCACTTGAGCACCAACACGTAGAGTGACCTTCTTAGGGGCCATAAAATTTGAGAGCATCTTTTCTCTTTGGACAGCATCGGTGATTGTTCCAGTATCACTGGCAATGAAATCCTTCTCCTCTGTATTGAGAACTGACATTCGACCTTGGTTCGACCTGTCAACGTCTTCTCTGCGCGGAAATCTACAGGATATGATGAGTGGAAACATCCAGCAAAGAAACTGCACTCACAGTTCCGTTGATCCAAGGCCGTCCCCGTACTCGATTTCACGAGACAGTGACTTGAACTTCAAGATAGAGCGTGGCGTTAACCGGCCGAACCGCATCTCATTAAGCATATCAACAAATTCTACAAAAGTTGAGTGTGCACGGGGAACTCCTTGTCAACGAACGCTGACCTTGATCTTTTTGCCGAAAAACCTTTGTCAGATTCAATGTGTGTTTCATCGTTTGGTTCCACATCTCCGCCTCGAAAGCGAACTTCACTTGCGCCGTCCCTTTGGTCACGGGAGGAAGCTGGAAGAAATCACCAGTGACAACGACCTATCCAGTTTCCATGAAGGTGAACCCAAGGGAGGAAGATGGGGCGTACTTGGATTCCTCCAAATGGATCGTTGCACTTGCGGAGGATGCTGGCAATTTTCGCCAGCTTGTCAAACAGATCACCGTCTACCATGGAAACTGGGGTCTATTACACAGAGGAACTACATCGAGTCTGGAGGCATTCACCTTCGTCAATGATGAGTACTTTGGTACGAGCCCACCGCGTGGCAGCCTTTTTGTTTTTCCGGATTTTAGCAACAAGTTCATCGACAGTACCCTCTCCAATGCCGATACCTGCAAATGAGTGAATGGTCACACCTCCGATATTGCATGCAGCAATGCCTGTAATGCGCCACTTAGCCTTACAATCAGTCGATTAGAAGCATTCGCATGTGGGCACACCTGTGGAGGCGGTGATTGCCACTGCGTCGGGACTCTTTGCATTTGTTTTCTGGAGGGTGCGGATAATTTCCCGTAAAAGAACAGACTTTCCGGTACCTGTACAGTAAATGTTGAAGGCATATATGCGCAAAAATGAAGCTATTTGAAATCATACCAGCGCTTCCTGTGTAGAATAAACTGTCCTTAAGTTCAACAAGCCGAAGAATCCGTGTTTGCTCTTGGCTAAGAAAAACACTTGCTGGCTGGGCTGGCGGCGTGGCAGTGGTCGGTGTAGAAACGCCGGTGGATTTAGTCTTGACAGCTGGTCCAGTGGTTGAGGATGTGTGGGTAGTTGTCGTGAAGTTGGATGAACTGGTGTATACGTCATTCTCCCAACTGGGAGGCAAAGTTCGTTTCTTCGCAGTCCGCTCATGGGGAGATGCTGAAAGTGGTCGTTTGCTTCCGCTGGCTATGTCCGCCGTAGTAACGTTGACGTAGCTTTGCAGGGGGGGTATAAAAGAAAGGTCAGTTTGCTCTCGGCCATCCAGACCAGCTTGAATGTCCCTCATACGCTGCGCCCGGGCATCAAGAGACTTTTGGGAAGCATCTGAATCGGTTTTCGAGCTCGTGGACCAGTCTCGCTTGACGGTTCGAAGCCCTGAAAGCGCCGCTTTGGAACTAGACATTTGGTCAATGGCAAAGCGATAGTGGACCGCGGTGACTGGGCGTAAGTGATAACAACGCGACCTTGCCAAGCGTGTCCCAACGCGGTCACGTGATACTTATCATTCTTATCCTTTTTGCAAAATATTGAAAAAAAATCATCAATCATGATTATTACAAAGTATGTGTAGGACAGAACAAAACCATGCTAGATTCCCTGAGGTATAAAATCTGCACTTCTCAGCTGCCCATTTCCACGCCATCGGAACGAGGAAATGACATCGATATTGGCTTTTCACCAGAACCGGTCCAGCGTGGAGACATAAAACTTCACTGTCCGGGCAGAAACAAGCCATAAATTGTGCGAGGAAGAGGAACGCAAAGGTTTATATACTCGTGAACCAAATATACACAAACAAACACGTTCCTCCTGAATCTATCATTGCTCAATCGCGTCTCTCATTTCTTCTAATGTCCAACCTGAAGACAGTCATTGACCGTCTCAAAAGCGAAAAGGTAAAGGAGCGCCAGGAGGGAATTGCCTTACTTCGCTCCGCATTTGCTCGTGAGGATGCGGTATACAGCATCGAAGACGGTCGTGGTTGGCTGGTCCTCTACCAAGCCTTGTTCACGACAGTCAAGATCGAAAAGGTTGACGCCATCAAGAAAAGTGCAAAGTCAGGGACAGCTGGTACGGCTGCCCAGCGCAGGCTCACGGAAGCCGCAGCCGCCGTACGCTGGCTTGTCGAGAGAAGTGTCCACTGTCTCAGCAAAAAAGCACTAACACCTCTCCTTGATCATCTTACTCAAATGCTCGTCCATCGTGGTCAATTGTTCACTCCCGTGGCCCTGGATTACATCAAAACAATCAAGATCCTGCTCGCCTGGACTCCTCACATGGACCATCTCAACTTGGATGTCTGGCTCAAGCTCGTGGAGATCAGCTTCAATGTTATCCTGGATGATCCCATAGAAGATGACCTTGTACAGACCAAGGTCCAAATGGCAAGCTCTGTCCTGACCGACGACTCTATGTACCAAAGTGACTCCTTGCCGTCGGAGGATGATAGCCTTCCATCCACCAGTCGATCTACTTGGGCGCGGAAAAGACCACTGAGGGAGCACAGTTCCACACCTGTGCCGGGAGCAACTGCCAACAACCCCTCTGATCGCCGTGCACCTCGTCATCCTGTGTCGCTCGAGCAGATTGAATGTGCGTCTGTCTTGGCCCTCTTGTTCCGTCATTCTACTGCACCTTTCCTGGCCGAGGTGGAGAGGCCAGACCCCAGTGATCCGGATAACTTCCCTAAGAATCCCATTCTGGTCCCTATCACACCGTCACTATTCTGGCGTATGAAACGTTTCTTGGAGCGTTACCCCACAGACACTTCTCTACATCATGACTACCTTCTTGCACTACAGCCGTTTCTCTGCCAAACCGCCCTTAATTGCAGAAAGGAGGTTGATGATCTCGCCTGCTGTGCCTGGGATGCGTTGGTGGGATTATGGGATACCAAGAATAAGCGCATCAAGGAAAGCCTGGTCGGTATCCTCAAGACTCTCTTCCCCTTCCTGACGGCCACTCGTGACGCGTCGAACCATGGCTGGGCAGACAGTGTTCAGAGGCTCTGGACCCTTCTCATCGGTGAAGCGGACAGTCGGTGGGGTATCGAACCTCTTTCGTTCGATTCACTTAGGCTGCAATTGAGCGTTGGCGAGGCCGACGGGCGAGAGATATTCGTTGGCCAGACTTTCCGAGCTGGATGGAACTTCGACACGAGCCAGGCACTTGCGTGGGCGTTGCTAGAGCTGCAGGCCGATTGCGCTAAGAAGGTAATGCATTTATTTCCTCGTCAAGAGACGTGATTAAATCTGATACATACAGTTGTTTGAACATTCCGAGTCCGTGCATACAGGCTCCCCTGAGGGAAGTACCTTCAAAGGGAAACGAGTCAAACGAGAAGACCCTATATCAACCCTTCTCTATTCCTTACGAGCTACATCCACGATTAGCGTCAGGGTCTATCATCTGCAAATCCTACTTTTCTTTATCGACCGACACTGGTATCGACTCCATAACACCCTTCAAAACGAAGTAATCGCTACTGTGCTACAGTTCGTGTCGGTAGACGAAGTACCCATCCAGTCATGGGCGTTTCTTTGCCTCGCAGCCATTGCTCATTGTGATGGTATGCAACCGTCTTCAGTCTCTCCTTCCGATGGCACCTTTACAACGAATTCCTGTCTGCGCGGTCCTGCCACCTGGGATCCCATATGGACACATGCCATGCGTCGTGCAAACGTTCCGGTAGTATGCCGAGCGGCATGCCACGCTGCGCACACTCTCGTGGGCTATTCGAGACATCTTCTCACACCTCAGCGCGTCCTTGCGGAAATCGAGTCACTTGCGAAGGATCTGGATCTCCAGGGGCCGAGTTTTCCCTACGATTCCGTTTGTTTGTTTCTCGCTCAATGTTTGAGGGTGGCCAGCCAAGATGTCAGACTATATCGCATGCAACTAGAGGAGAAGGTGTTGAGCTGGCTCCTCGACAACTGGCGGGTTGGCACCTCAGCAAAGGATGTCAGTGGTCGATCTCGTATGCCGCCACATACCATCAGCGATTTCCTGGATCTTCTGGAGAGTGTGTGCGGGTTTTCACAACGCAGTGACCCAGTCTGCCGCATGATACTTCCGGACTGCGATATCGTAAATGTCATGGAGGAGCATCATAAAACGAGGATCATCCGGGATTACGTACTACATGCAAGACTTCCCGTACTTGGTCGACATGGAAGCTTATTGGCAAATACCGTTTCCCAAGAGACTCCATCACAGGCGACCAGAGTAGATCAAGAATTTGTGCCTCCCAGAGGTCGCGAGAGGAGGATTTCGGGATTTCTAATCAAGGCTATGGAATCCCTAATATCTGAATGGGAAATGATGAGAGATAACAAGATACACCCTACTGCCGAGAAAGTCCGGCAGTCCCTCGATGCAGCCATTATCGCACTTATGTTCGAATCCGTTCTTTACCTGAATGGAACGCATAGCAATAGGCGAGTTATCCAATCAGCTGGAAAGGTTGTTGTTATTCTTGCTCCTTTCATAACGGACCCCAAGTGGATACCGGAGGAGAGACTCTTGATTTTAAAGGCTCTGGAGCCCCTGGTCGTCGATGGGGATCCAGATGATATCGATGACGGATGGGCAGCGTTGATCGAACCTGGCTCGGAGTCTGGGATCAAAGCCCATATCCTTCGTAGCCTCCAGACACGTATCCCGAGCAACGTTCGTTCTCATGGCCAGCGTCGGTGTCTGCAACTTCTTTGGGAGAATGCGGATGTACGTATTTTCCTTTTTCTTTCTTTTCTTTCTTGTGGTATTTACTGAAGTTACTTTGCCTTCCTTCAGGTTCAGAATACCTTTGGCACGATCGCGAAGAAACTGAGACAGTTGTTGAGCACCCTCACCGATCAGTCAACTGATAGGCAAGATCCCGGCGCAATAGAAAATGACGGATTTGGTCCGGTCAGAACCACTCAAAGCACCACACCACAACAAGAACACGTGTCGCCGGTGGCTCTTGCAACACGCAGCTTAGCGGAAATATGTATCGTCTTTCTTGCCTCCATTCCTGTCTTGCAATGCCCGACTGGGCAAACACTACGCGACAAGGAGCTCATCAAATTGGTGGTAGAGTGTCCCGAGGAAAAGCTCCTGCTGCTTGGACCCCCCCTTCTAACTGTTGTGCGTAGGAGACTCCTCACTCTCAGCCTTGATGTCTTGGATAACTTACTGGTCAAATGTGCCGATCTCCTTCGGAGATACTCTCACGCTATCAACGATCAATTCCATTTCCTGGTCGTCGATTTGCTGAAGTCATCTTTGCATATCTGGATGGAAAACGAAGCTATCACATCCTCTATCGGTGAGCACGTGCAGGTTCTCTGTGGATGGATATCCAATATGATGGAGGCGGCGGAGACCAAGAAGAAACCGACTTTTTGGAAGATACGTGACTTGGTGGCTCGCTTTTTGGCAGGATACCTCGCAAAAGATCCGTCGCAGACATTCTGGCCCGCTGACTATCACGATGCTGAAGTTAAGCGTCCCCTGAGTACCTTGTTGGCGCTAAACGTCGACGAGGATATTCGCGTTCGTTTCCGTGCTGCAGTCCTCAGTGCAAGTTTATTTGCTGTCGATCATAACGAACTCATACATGAGTACGAGAGTCTGGACGGGTTCTATCAACTAGTTCGCGATTCATTACCCAGGGATCTTGCACAGTAAGGCTTCTCCTCTTAACCATTGTCAACCTGACCAGGTTTGTCAGGTATGAGTGCATGCTTACCAGGACGCTCTGCCTGGGGAACATCATGATTGCCAGCTCGTATGTAAGACGAGGACCTTACTGGCACCTTCTGGAAGCAGCCTTCCACAGCCCTTTGTATTCCCGCCATATCCAAGTGGTGCTGCACGGCGTTTCCGAGCACCTTGGACTATCCAAGCCCAGTGAACTCTTCGAGGCTTACGCTTCCCAAATTGCGTTGTCGATTCGACAGAATTTCCTCGACATTCTGCGACTCCCGCCGAATTTACTCGGTTATGCGAATAGGAGAGAATGCGCGGAGGCAGCATTTCACTTATTTACACCCGCGAACCTGATGGAGGGAGGGGGAAGCCAAGAAGCAGTTGCACACGGTCAACAGTTATTTGCTAACCATTGTTCCGCTACCCAGAAGACTATTGCAGACGGTCTTCGAGCCTGCATCGGGGACCTCATTGGGTTGCAGCTCGTTTCACTCGCCGACACAACGCACGTTAGCGACTCCACACTGGTGACTCGCCTTGAGGAACTTTTTCGGTCCAAAGGCATCGACCTTCAGCCGCTCGGGGGTTTCATGCAGTGTGTACGACAAAACGCAGCAAGCATCGCAGCTTCTGTCATCCGCTCCTTTGGCGACCAAGATTTTTCAGACGATGGTGCAATCATGGAGGGTCTGCGCGCTCATGGCCTACGGGAAGCTGCTCGGACATTTATCTCGTTGAATAAATATCGCCGCTTGAACGACTTCAGATTTCATCCGCCCAACCTACCCCGCTTCGGTACTAGCACCATCTTGCGGGCGTTGCAGTGGTGCACTTCGGTGGCGGTCTCGGAGCATGTCACTGCTATCTCGTACCATGTCCTTCATCAGATTTTTGCGGAGTTACACTCCACACCATTCGTCAACGAGCAACTTCGCTTGCTGAACGGTATCAGTCTTTTGGTCGCTGTCCTTAGCGAAAAGTTCAAAGATCCTACTCTGCTCCATACCTTCATCCAAAAATCATCTTCGTTGATAGCGCAAGCAGACCTCACTCGAGCCGCACAATCATATTTGGAGTGGGGCTTCTCCGTCTATCAGACTGAGGTCCAACTTGACCAACGTTTTCCCGACATCTTGATCCGTGTTTGTGCTCTGTTGGACGATGACCATTCTACTTCAGGTGTCTTCGACGCAACAAAACGGAATCGAGAACTCTCGCTGTGGGTCGACGAGCAGGCACTTGTGCTTTGCAGGAATCCGAGAATTAAAGCACAAGTTTTGAAAGCTTTACCGGCATGGTCTCATCAGCCCTCACCAGACCTCCTCTCTGTTATTGAGGATATCACCGCCCACAACTTGTCGGCCACTCTGAGTGACCATCGTATAGCTTCAAACAAGTTCCGGCTTGTACGAAGATTGCTCGAGTTGGCTGAGCAACATGCATACAGCAAATCACAGTTCGCTATGACTGATTTCTGGCGCCTCAAAGATTACATCCCACCGACGACCTATCTTCAGCGGGAAGATATTGATGCATTCGCCTCCCTCCTTATCGCCAACACCGGTAATATCTATGGTTTTGGTAGTGAACACCCCTTACCCCAGACATTGCGAGCTAGGCACCGAAGGGATATCCGTTACCAGGGAGAGGCACAGGTTAACTCTTCGCCTCATCGGTCTATCCTACACACTCTACTCGCCACGCTCGATGGAATTGATCCTTCGGAGGTCCATCTTGTCTATCTTACTCTGAAATCACTCATTTCCGCATCGTCTGAGGAGAGTCTAGCTTTCCACCTTTGGTCTGCAGAATATCTAGCCCCACTCGAATTCTTCCAGCAATTCCCGGTAGCATTGTCGAATCGCCCTGCACGCAGCGTCGCCGAGCTCGACACTATCTCACATCCACCAACTGATTTTGCTCGATGGATTTGTTCTCTTTCAACACTTCTGAGCGATATTTTGAACTCCTCCGACAAATTCTATGCTCAACTTACTCCCCTCATTACGAATAATGTCCAATTCGCAGAAGAAATACTTCCCATCCTCGTTCACACCCTGCTTTCAAGGGAGGTCTCGCAAGGTGCATCCTCGGCTACATCTACGAGGAAGAATCTTTCGGTTTACTTCACTGCTATACTCACTGCTGAGGATCATAGTCGGTCTTGTATGCGTGCCATAGTCGACGTCATTCTTCATCTGCGTAGCTTCCGTCCTGTTGACTCCGATGACTGGCTAGCACACGACAAGTGGTTGGATGTCGACTTCCGCCTTTTAGCAGAGAGCGCAGTTGGTTGTGGATCGTATACCACTGCGCTACTGTTTCTAGAACTTGCATTCGAGTACGGGCAACTCAACAAGGAGTCTCCTGATGGCATCGAGCATCTATTGTTCGACATATATGGGCATATCGACGAGCCTGACGGCTTCTATGGCATCAAGACTACTGATCTCCACCATTTCTTGATCAAACGCTTCCATCATGAACATCAATGGGACAAAGCGTTCCGATTCCACGGTGCAGCAATCGAGGCTGGTAGCCACGAATCGATCGATGCAGATGGTCTCCTCCAATCTTTCCATGCATTCGGTTTCGATAGCCTGGCAATTGGCACTCTGCAGGGCTCACAGAAAGGATTCCAGTCGGATGAAGCTTCTTCGACTATGTCTTATCAACTAGGATGGCGCACAGAGACCTGGGATTTGCCTGATAATGGAGACTCTCAAGATTCCAACATCACCCTTTACCGTGCTCTCCGTGCCATTTACCGTGAAAGGGATCCACATGTAATTGACACCACTATTCAATCCGCCCTCTGTGATGCCATGGAACGCTTGCGAACACTTGGGAATGAAGACATCACGCAGATCCGTGAGATAGCGCGGAACATTATGTCTCTCAATCAACTCACACAATGGAGACGAGGGTCCGTCCAAGACTACCTCGACAGCAAGTCTCCAGACATCCGGTCGATGCCACAGCTTGTTGACATTGATCCTGAGTTTGAGTGAGTGTTTAGCATTGAGTGGCTTCACGTACTCATAGTCAAGTTCAGATTCAACAGCCTCGAACGAATACTAGCAACTAGGACGTCCTTGATCCGCTCTGCCAGGCGAAAGGAAGAGCGTGAACGGATCGGGGACATGATCACACCGTTTAACAATAGCTTATTGGAGCTCGAGAAACGTTGCCTTGTCCGTCTTTCCGTCGCTGCACGGAAATCGAACAAACTTCAAGTGGCACTAAACTCCATCGTAAAGGCCCGACGTCTTGAGGGCATCTCCACTCATGAAGTATCCCAAGAGTTTGCGCACGTCCTTTGGCTCCAAAACGAACAAAAGTTGGCCGTTCAGTTCTTGAAGGATCTTCTGCCTCGACAGAACCAAATTGCTTCAAGTAAGCCTGAGCTAGTTATCGAACGAGCTCTCTCTATGGCGCGCTTGGTGGGTACTCTGCCACGTCATCTTGAGGCGCTTTTATAATCATCCCAACGCAACAGGGATCTTGGATGTCGGAAGCATGCTTGGAAAAGCCAATGGACATCAAGCAGAAATACTTTGATGCGGCGACGGCACTTGCTAGAGAGGTCGAAAAACAAATCGCCACTCAGGGAAATGCATGTGCCAGTGTTTTCCACAAATGTGCGCTCTTTGCCGAACATCAATATCATGTCATCATCAAGTCACCGGATGCCGTGCGGTGGAAGACATACGTGGATCGCAAGAGTCAAGAAATTAAGCAGCGAGAAAGCCAACTCCTTCGAACTCAACCGGGCTCGAATGAGTATCGCGCCCTCTCTGAGGACCAGAAGAAGGCAAAGGCCGTTCTAGCGGAGGATGAAGAGGCTTACAAACAACATAATGGAGCGCTAGTCACATTCCTTGACCTTGCCATCGACATGTACTCGCGATGCCTTGCCGCCTCGGACATCTTTGATGACAACGTGCCTATCCGTTTTTGTTCTCTGTGGTTTGCGAATTTTGATGATCAAAGACTGCAAGATACGTTGAAGAAGGCGGTCGCTCGGATACCCTCGAGGAAATTTGTGTTCCTTTCTCATCAGCTTTCTGCTCGCATCTCCCAGCCTTCACAAGGCGAATTGCCTGTCAGCCAACAAATACTTCAAGGGCTTGTCATCCGAATGTGTCAAGAACACCCATTCCATAGCCTGTACCAAGTCTACTGCATACGACCCGAGAGATCTGGGCAGTCGTCAAGCAGAAGACTATCTAGTCGTCACGAGCCAACGTTGTCGCAAGCTCAACTCGATCGTTCCAGTGCCGCATCTGACATCCTTGACCGACTGTTAAACGACCCACGATGTTCCACTCGTGTTAAAGCGATCGAACAGGTGTGCGATGCGTCTATCGAGTGGGCCAAGTACCCTGTCAAGGACAACCGTGCCATCAAGAAAGTCAAGGGTTTGCAGCATATACCAGATAACCTGATTATTCGACGGCTTCACGACATTGAGATACCGGTCGTCACGTCCCACCCAGCTATTGATGCCACCTTGAAGTACGACCATTGTGTCTGGATCAGCCACTATGACACCACTTTTACGACAGCGGGGGGAATGAGCGTTCCAAAGATCACCATCTGTTATGGTTCTAATGGTGAAAAATACAGGCAGTTGGTGAGCAGTCTGCGGGTGTGAGTTTTGTTGCAAGGAAGCTGATTTGTTTCCAAGTTCAAAGGCGGGAATGATGACCTGCGACAAGATGCTGTTATGGAACAAGTCTTTGACTTGGTCAATGTTGTCCTTGGATGTGACAGGGAGACCAAAAAACGCGACCTGAAAGTTCGCGGATACACGGTCTTGCCTCTGGCAGCTCAAGCTGGAGTTTTGGAGTTTGTTGGTAACACGGTCCCACTTCAAATATGGCTAGGGATAGCCCATCCAAGGCAAGTGATTGCGAGAAATCTCTATTGATCAGGTTGTCACCTTTACTTTCCAAGATATCGTCCTAGTGATCCTAGGCATCCCGACATTCTTAGCAGTCTCAGACAAACACGAGAACGTCACCAAGGCAAGGTGGATGTGATGGTTGCGCACTTTAAAGAAATCTGTGCCAAGACAGCGCCCGTCATGAGGCATTATTTCACCGAGAAGCACAAATCGCCCATCGCGTGGTTTGCGATGCGACTAAACTACATACGCAGCGTCGCCACCACGTCGATTGTGGGCCACGTTTTGGGTCTAGGGGATCGACATGTATCCAACATTCTGATGGACAATGGGACAGGGGAGGTCGTGCATATCGATCTGGGGATTGCCTTTGACCAAGTAAGCCACCCCTGCGCGTCGACCGCTTTATCCATGTATATCTCATATCTACCCAGGGAAAGCTATTGCGGGTCCCGGAACGCGTCCCGTTCCGGATGACGCGCGACATGGTCGATGGCATGGGTTATTCGGGTACCCAAGGCGTCTTTCAACGATGCGCAGAAGAAACCCTGCGCGTTCTCCGTGAGCGGTCCGATGTCATCATGACCGTACTCGAAGTCTTCAAGCACGATCCGCTCCACTCTTGGTTCGTTTCACTCCCCAGTTTTTTTTTGTCTGGTTCCGTTTCCTAAAGGCTCACCCCCTCAGGACTGCGAGCGAACTCAAAATCAAAAAGATTCAAGATAGCATCATCGAACCCGCCGGACGTGTCTTGGCGGAAAATTCACGGTTCGGAATGGGTGGTGAACCCGGGGCGAGCGCGCCCGTCAACGAAGCAGCGGACCGTGCACTCAACTCTGTGGCTCGCAAATTGGACAAGTCACTCAGTGTTGAGTATACGGTCAACGAGCTCATCGCGGAGGCGACGGACACTGTCAACCTGGCGACGATCTATCACGGTAGGTCGAGAAGCGCAGAATCTCCACATTCCCCGATTGAAGAATATGCTTTTATTAGGTTGGAGCCCCGATTATTAGAATAGAGATTATCGGTTGACACGAAGCACGATAAGATCAATGACTGCTCACACAAACGTTATGTCGTCAGTCCTAGTCAAGTCGAGATTATTTCTACGTCTAGGTACTGGAGAGTACATGTAACATCCATATCGATTCGGTTGCACGCCAAAAAATGATTCACTGTGCGCTATTCGAGACTAGTCTATCAGAAAAGGCTAGGTGGGGATCAGCATGTAAAGGTATTACAAAGTCGAGGATATAAAAGAGAAACAAACCCCAATGTGGGGGGAATACAAACGTAACTGCAGAAACTTTCTGGATGCTATACGAGGTAGGCATTTCAAGTAAAAGAATGCAACGTATCAGAGTGTGTGATAGTAGATGCAAAAAGAGACGACAGAAAGCTTGAAACGCCACAATGTAGATATCGTCCATACTGGACCGACGGTGGCGTACAGTGGTTATTTGGATTTTGCAATTTCACGAGCCGCTTTAATCAGCGGAGACAACGTGCGGAGGGGCTCGCAGAGTTTGAAAAAGGGGTGCTAGGCTGAGTTGAGTATGGTACGATGATAAATACAGGAAACAAACTCACCTCCAACAATTGTGACGCTGTTGGCCGTTTTTCGGCATCGACCTCCAACGTTTTCGCCAAGTAGTCACTGAATACTGGAGACAACGCCTCTGGGTTTGCAATGGTAGGTGTACCGTTCGTCGCAATCAGATACAACGCTTTCAGTGGGTTTTGGTTAAGATACGGAGGTTCACCCTCAATCATCTCTGGTAGCGGAATGAGGAGGCCGAACGATGGAACTGGTCGTCAAACTTGCCTATGGCCATGATTCCGAGACTCCATATATCTACTTTTGGACCATACTCTTTGCGGGTGACGACTTCGGGTGCCATCCAGTATGGGGTACCGACCATGGTCGTGCGTTTTGAATTGTTAGGGTCCGATATTTGGGCACAGAAACCAAAGTCAGCTGGACAAGGTATGGGAATCAGTCGCGACCGCGCAAACGCAATGCGTTTACCCACTCAGTTTGATGTCGCCGTTCATGCTGAGTAAAACATTGTCGCTCTTGATATCGCGATGGATGACGCCATGTCTGTGCAAGTGTTCAAGACCCTGTGCTGTTTCCCTCGATACAGCTGCTATTTGTCCTTCGGTCATCAAATTGGCCGTCACGACATCCGTTAGGGAGCCTCCTTCCATGTACTCCATGACTACCCAGAGGTCGTTCTTGTGTAAGAACGAATCAATGTAATTGACGATGTTGGGGTGCCGAGATGCTCGCATGACGAGAATCTCGTTGATGATCAAATCTTTCTTGGGTTGCTTGTCAAGATCCATTTGTTTGATCGCCACAGACAAGTTCGTTCCGACTTGGTAGGCAGTATAGACACCACCGGAGGCACTGCGATGACACATCGTCAAGAATGGAATCGAGAGGAGGCGACGACTTACCCCTGGCCAATCTTTACTAAATTTCGGTAAAGCTTTGTCGGGTCGGCATCGGTACATATTTGTTGCAACCGTCGGATGATGTCGTCTGAACCATCCTTGTCCTTTTTCTCCCTCCGACGGGGGGTGGCAACACCGGCTGTCTTGGCCAAACTGGTAGCAGCGGGGCTGGGTTGCTGGGCTTGCTGTGCCGCCCTCGGATCCTTTTCCCTTGGAGTTTGTGCGCCTTTAAGTGTGATATCAGATCGAGATGAGTGTTTAGAAGGTGGCTTTGGCGCACCGGATTGGGGAGGCGCTTGAGTGGTGCCAACGCTCGGAGGACGTCTTGTCCTCGTGGTGGTGTTTGCACGGCCGAGATCTTGGGGTTTGCTCGTCCGAACTGGGGTACGCTGTGAGGTGGAGCGATCGAGGGAAGGCAACGCGGTGGTGGGTGGTGCTGGTGCGGGGCGGTAAGAGCTGGGAGATGGGGCGGACGGAGTTGATGGAGAAGTGACGATGGGAGATGGGGTAGCTTTCTTGGGGGGTGGGGGGGCAGGACGCTAGAAGAACGAAGATGGGCAAGAATCGATTGTAAAACAGGCTGTTACGCACCACTAAAGTCTGGGGGCCAGGGTCGGCCAGTGCCTTTTGA